>JAVCKU010000172.1:9543038-9553196 GCA_032273985.1 Hypsolebias coamazonicus | reverse complement strand
AGGAAGTGATGGGTAGGTTTGGTGTCAAGGAAAGAAACCAGGAAGGACAGATGGTGGTGGATTTTGCCAAGAGAATGAAAATGTCTATAGTCAATAACTATTTCTAAAAGAAGGCGAAACATAGAGTGACTGTAAGAGTCGAGGAAGTAGTACACAGGTCGACTACATTCTGTGTAGAAGAGGAAACCTGAGGTAGATTGGAGACTGTAAGGTTGTGGCAGGGGAGAGTGTAGCCAGATAGCTTTGGATGGTTGTGTGTAAAATGACTGTTACTGTGAAGAAGAGAAAAAGAGTAAAATCAGAGAAGAAAGCCAAATGTTGGAAGCTGGAGAAGGAAGAATGTTGTGAGAAAATCAGAGAAGAACGGTTAAAGGCTTTGGGTGGTAAGAAAGAGCTTCCAAATGACTGGGCTACTACAACAACAGTAATTAGAGAGCCAGGTCGGAAAGTACTTGTACTTGGTGTGTCGTCTGGACAGAGAATGGATGATAAGGAAACGTGGTGGTCGAATAGTGAAGTGCAGGACGCCGTTCAAAGAAAGAGGTTAGCCAAGAAGAAATATGACAGTGAGTGGACTGAAGATAGGAGACAGGAATATAAAAAGATTTCATTCATTCATTCATTCAACCTTTATTTAAACAGATAAGTCACATTGAGCCTCGAAGAGTCATTTACAAGTGAGATCTGTTGGACAGACTACAAACGGGTGAAAACTGACACATAGTGTTTGGTGACAAAAAAAACCTAACACATCCTTGACCTCTGTTTGAAGGTCAAAGATGTGGTAATAAAAAAAAGTCTCGCACACAAAAGCACATAGTGATGTAGACATTCTGCAGGGGGGGGACACCGAGAACGATGGGGCGGGACACCAAGAACAATGAGCAATGTTTTTAGAAGCTCTTGAGGGCACTGTAATAGTTCTAATAAGGATGGAATAATCAGCCAGCTCCCTCTGATGAGAGCCGTAAACATTCTTGAGGGATGTAGGGGAATGACCAAGTTCAACACTATTGGGAATCCAAGAGTCCTGAAATGATAACAGAATATTTATTCAGCTGGTTCACTCTGGTTGACGGTGGAAATTCCCTGATGAGCGGGGGGTGAGCATCAGATTATATGTCCTCCAGGCGTAATCAGATAACGTGGCCTTCCAAGGTCAGCCGGGGAGCCAAATTCAGATGAGCACACAGTTGTTTTGGTACAGGCAGAACTTAATGACATCTACCTTGAGTCTGTGTTGGTCCAAAAAACGGTTCCGAATTGTCCAAATTACGTGGCCGCACCGAATGGAAACGTGCCTGAGTAACAAACCCCGAGATCTGATCCATTCTGCCCAAGGCAATTGAGACTGGGTACACAGGCAAGAACCAAGCCATCACAAAGGCAAGCTGCGTGAGCAGGACCCAATTTGCTGCAGACGACTTCCTTAATTGTAGATAAAACCAGCAACCAGCTGAATCCAAATAGCAGGAACCAGTTATCATAAATTCAATTTAATATGCGTCCTTACAATCCACAGATGACAGCAGAGAATAGAAACTTCATCAAGTCTTCAAGTCGATGAGATATCCAACCGTGTGTGTGACAACAGGGCAAATCGGCTCGCCTAAAGCCTGTCTTCTCTTTGAAGAAATATTATCAACTTGTGTAGAGGGACAAACTGGCCAAATAAGTCCATCATTATGGTTCGGAAGATATGCAAGAGAGGCTCAGAAGCAGTTTCACAGACAAACAGAGCAGCAAAGCAAAGCGGCGTGGGAGAGGAAGCGTCTGTCCTCGGCAGAAGCAAGTGGTGAAGTGAATTAGTTTGAACTGAAGGTTCAAACAGTCTTATACTGCCATCAGGTGGTCAAAAAGGTGTCAAACAAATCAAAATTTCTTCTAAACTTTGACAATTAATTATTGTTAAATTTCAAACAAATTATCGTTTATCGCAATAATTTATGAAACAATTAATCGCCCAGCAAAATTTGTTATTGTGACAGGCCTATCTGCGTATGCACAAAATTCCCGTATGTAGGCTTGTCGTTGTGGTGACAATGTATCAGGGTCTTGGAAGTATCAATGAAATGGGGTCCACTCATACACCGGTCTGGTCACACTGGCCGCATGTCTAGGTTAAAGCTTGTGATCATGACAGGATCATACAACAGTCTACAGCCACTGTGATACTCATGGTGCCATGAGTGCGCCAGGCTCTAGAGCAGGGGTCCGCAAACTTTGCAATAAAAAGAGCCATTTTTGCCACTTTGCTTATAAACAGTGTTGCCAGATAGTTGTGCTTTTCAGCCCAAAAATCTGTTAAAAACCGCCACGTCACACAAAAACCTGCCCAATCAATATAATGTTACATTATATTTACTGTTTGAACATGAACACACATCAGTACAAGATGAGGTAATTTAACAATTTGTGACAAAACGCAACAATCAAACAAAAATCTTTCCAGAGTTCCCAGCAAAATCAATGAAAACTGCCCAATCTGGTAACACTGCTTACTAATTAATTCTATGTGTCCGAAGCCACAAAACCTGCTCCCAACTATGCACCATCCAATGGTGGCTCATGGACCTCTACAAGTTTGTTGGAGTTGGCTTTTCCAGCCAGAGGGGGTGATATTATAATGCAAAAAACTAAATTTTATTAATATTTACTGATATTTTTACATTTCAATACAGTACAAAACAAAAAAGACCAGATTCATATAAAGAAAGAACAAATACATAATTTTTAACAATTTGATAAAAATGTAAACATGAACTTTACAGGCCCATGTGAGTTCTCAATTGTTTAAGTATCCTACTTAAAGTATAAAGTTAAAGACAGTATAAAATTAGGCCAGTTTGTTGGATATCCAATTACATTTTTACAGAAAAATAAACTTTAGTTTACTTTGATTTTTTTTGTGTGTTTTATTCTTAGTGTTATCAAAGTTACTCACCATATTCCTTCTCAGTAACGTGTCTTAAAGATATTCCACAACATTCTGGTGGTTTTGAGAGAAAGTCGCTGAGAGACTGGAAGTCGACTTAAAGTGGTTAACAAACCTTCCTTAATTGTAATCGTAAAACATGTGGACTACATCATTGATGTAGTCCACATGTTTTACGTCTTGTATTGTGCTATTCTTCACATATTTGAAAAATGACATGGAATCTGCTGAAACTAGCCATTTTCATTGTTGGCAATAATTTAAATCAAATTCAGTTTAATTGTAGTTTTGGTCAAAGCATGAAAGAGCTGCTGCAGAGGAACCAAAGAGCCACATGTGGCTCCAGAGCCGCAGGTTGCACACCCCTGCTCTAGAATGTAGGCACACAACCTGATCTGGTCTGAAAGCGCTGTACCTTGGAAATCATATGTGAATTATAGTAAGGCTGCAGGAGAGAAGCAAGAATAGTAAGAAAAATCCTAATAGAGATATTAAAGTAAGTGCAAAGCAGCGTCACGGTTGACTTCACACTGAAAACCATTTTCTAAATGTGTTTGTAACTCAATGTAAAAGGGGTCTTAGTTAAGAACGTTGGTGCTATTGCACAAAGCAGTGCTCAAAAATAGTATATTCTTCAGAACTAAATTAAACGGAACTGGAGTGTTTCACTGTAAGCTTTTGTATCCTTCTGTCACCCTTTTCTTCTTTCACTAATCCCAGCAACTCTTTCTTTCCATCTGCCCACAAAGAAGGAACTCTGGTTTTTATTGACCACTGACAGCAGTCTAAATCTTCTTCGCGCCACTGACCAATGGATGGCATCTGTCACACATCTGCCCAAAGAGATCACTAACACACACACACACACACACACACACACGGAAAATGAACGTTTCCTCCTCTAGTGAAAACAAAAACTGTAGTTCATCTAATGTGACTGCGTTAAAAATAATTCTTAACATTTCCTGTTCTCTCTGTGCGTCGCATTGTGAGATACGTAAGTGCATGTTGCCACGGTCTGACTCGCCAAGACAACTATTGTCTACAAAACAAACACGTGCACGACAATGCTGCCAACATTAGGAACCGCAAAACAACACTGACGTGTGTACGCCCGCCAAACTTCTGTCAGCTAGCCTTCAGACGGCTACTCTAAGGTTGATCTACACATTGTGCACATCTTTCCCTGAGTGCAGGAAGACAGCAACACAAAGTTTATCCAGACAAAAGAAATCGTCTTTACACATCTCTGAAGGTCGTGGAGCAACAAGAAGACACAACAAACGTCACAAACCTCAGCCGAGACAGACAAAGAGTCTTCTGATGTACCGACACATATCATTTAGACCTAATAAAGCTCCAGATCCTCTTATGCTCACATGAACTCACAAGGAACTGCTAGAACATCTAGAAGTTGAATTAAAGCAGATTATAGCCTGCGTTTGATGTTGCTGGCGTTCTTATGGTGTCCCAGGATAAACAATGGTCATTCCCGAGTATCTGCCTGCTCAAATATTAACCTTAGCCGCCACCTTTACCTCAAACATTCAGCAGCCAGAAATCAAAGAGACGTTTAAATGACTTGAACAAGCACAGCGTCAGCCTTCCTCTCAAAGGAGTGCCTCTTAGGAAGAGGTCATTAAAATTTCACCCAGAGGACAATCTTTTAATTTATTATTAATGCTTAAACTTATCTGCTGGAGGAGAGAGGTCTTATCTGAATTACAAAGAGACTGGAGCTGGGGATAATCCGTGCATCTGCACCCACCACCACCACCCCCATGCAAAAGAACTGCAGCAGAAGAGAGTGCCTGGCCTCAAGGCAAGGTGGCAACTGTGGGTTCAATTTAGGAAAACGAGTGCGAACATCAGGGAAGGATCACATTCCTCCTGCAAGAATAAAAATACATTTTGACAGGAGGGTTGAAAATATAACAAATCTGTGTTTCTCTGAGTTTATCAGTTAATGCCAAAAGCTTTCACCAAGAAACTGTTTGAAATGAAGGATGTGAAGCTGTCGAGGGTTTAACGTGCCTCAGTTCAGTGTTCCTTAAAGGAGAAGCGTCATGGAAAAGGTCTGGTCTTTGTTCCATGCTGTCTACTGGGAATAACCACGACGATATCTGCAGATCTCAGTGGTCAAAGGGCACAAACAAGGGCGTTAAATCCAAGTTGCACTGAGGCACGAGACTGTTGGAGACTTTAAGGGTGAGACAACATGACTTTAAAACCAATATGGAATTTACCAGCGCTATCAGTGCTGGGAGGCAATCGACCAACCTTGACTAACTGGAAATATTCACGAGTAGTCTTGTTGTGCATGCCCAACTGGTTGTAAGTTACCTGTGATGTTGTGTAATGTTGTTAGAGGTTGGTGACAACCACAGACTGACAGAGCATTCTGGAGAGGTGGTTTAATTGTCGCCTTCATGTTTGCTCAAGATGAGAGTCTGTGATGGAGTTAAACTCAAAGCAGTCCGCTCCTCTGATAAATGTTTTTAACTTACTTTTTTATAAATGAATGTTTCTGTTCTGTGCCGTGAGATGAATTCTGTTGGGATTTGGCGCTATATAAATAAAGTGAATTGAATCGATACTGGGATGCACACTAAACCAAGTAGTCCACATGAGCAAAGGTCATGGAAGGCCACTCATAATAGAGCTTTTATTCAGTTGACAAACGTTTGGAAATACACCAGAATCGTTACAAGATTATTCTTAAATGGCACGAGGAAACCAAAATAATAAAGATTATAGAGCACTGGTCTTTGTAGTTAATAAAAGGATAAAGAAAACACTCAAAATAAAGCAACACGGTGGGGTTCTGTCACACTGTGAGACTCTTATTTACTTAAAGGCCCCAAAAGTCTCAAAATAGCAATTTTATTTTAAAAGGCATTTGGTGAGCATTTGTTTTCTACAATGATATGAACTTTTTAAATTGTGTAAATTGTTTACTGTATTTTTTGGCCTATGAGTCACTTTTATTTTTCATTCATTCAACCTTTATTTATACAGGCTAGCCTGTGCATAATTTACACACCCTGTGACATACACAGAAATGTTTTATTTATATTTTTTCCCCAAATTTATAAACCCATGTTTGGCTGAGATATGACCGTTTTCATTCATTTAGACATGAAAAATATTGAACACTACCATTTTCAGCCCCTAGATGGCACTTGAGTAGTATGGCATGCCGCTGCGTCATATAAGAGGTAAAAGTGGCTAATAATGACACAATGGGCTTGCCATAGCCTGCCACCTTCGTCCAGCTCGCCTGGCGCAACCGTCAAATCAGTTTCATTTCGCTGCACCGCCACGGTGAAATGCAGCTGATTTGACTTTTGAAGTGCATTTATTAAGTAAAAGCTCAACTGAGACACACCTTTACTATAAAGTTGAGCAAACAAATAATTGTTTTTAAGTGGTTATCTTGTTAAATTTCTAAGAAATGAACAGCGAGATGCAAGCTCCGGCGGCTGCGAATCGGCTTTTGAAATGCAGCTGATTTGACCGTCAAAGTGCATTTATTAAGAAAAAGTTACACTGAGACACAACTTTACTATAATTTCAAGCAAACAAATAATTGTTTTTCAGTGCTAATCTTGCTAAATACTTATTAAAGTCCTCCCGTGCATGCACCCACAGCCACCATTTGGCAGCCAATCAATCTCTGGCACAACACAGGCCCACGTTTCCGGGTGGTCAGCGGTGACACATAATGTGTGATATACGGCGAAGCGACGTATTTATGTACTTTGTATTTTCCCACTTTATTAGACATATTTGAACTGATGCGACGTATCAGAAGGTGCAATGTATACAGCGGAAAGTACAGTATATGTTATACTTTTATATAAAAAGACATTCTCGTGTCATTTCAGTGTAAGGGCTTCTAGCATGTCACAATGCTAGTATTGAAAGAAAAAAAATTATGATCCTTGCAGCACCACCGTTTTCATCACTGCTGCTCTGAAACGTCTCACCTGCTGACGTCCACAGCTCTGCTCGTGGGGGATGATTACAAACCTCTGGTTGATACGCCTCCGCTTTACACATAAAACCCATAGAAACCATTATAACGTAACGAGAGAATTAAAAAAGTAAATATTCTAACAGTAGGGTGTCAGAGTTTAATAGTCTGCTGAGCGTTCATGTATCGCATCATCCGTCTGCAAAATAATATGAAAACAGATAAAAAATAAATAAACAGGGCAGACGGTTTGGGCTGGATGCTCGTTCAGAAGTCAGATTATTGAACGTGTGTGACGCAAAGCAAAATTAAAAAGCCCTTGTTTTATTTGATGGCTTCTCTACTGTTTTAAAGGTTATTACATAAATATATTTCTCTTAAACTGGGTCTGTTGAAGATCAGTATTTATAAGATATTTATATCCATCATGTTACATCACAGGTCTGTGTGTGGACGGAGAGTTTGTCCTTCAACAAGGTCTTGAAAGGTGCAACGGATGTACTATATAACCACAGGATGGCTTGTAACTATTAAAGGTGTGACTGTGATGATGTGCACACACATACGTGTGTGTGCACTACGGTGGGTTTGGTCATCTGATGAGCTGCAGGATCATCTCTGTCCCTCGCAGCGCCCAGATGGCCTGTGATTATGAACGGCTCAGTAGAGATTACCGAGCAGCACAAAGATAAAGAGAAAAAGGGAGCAAAAAAATATGAAGTTCAAATTAGGATAAAAATGACGCACAATCAAATGAAGCGTGGGCTTTACAAGGTCAGCGCTGCTGATTAATAACGCGGTGCAGCGAGCTTGAGCCAGCGCCGAAGACGAAACCTCACAAATCTCTCCGCTTCATAAAAAATGTCAACAACTTGTCACTGTTTTGTTTTTGTGTCCACGTTCGGCGCAGACGAGCAGACTGAGGAGCTCAGGTTTCAAGAGCCGGCTACAAGATGATATATGTGTCTGAGTGCGTCAGATGAGGAGGTTTACAGCAACACGTGCACATAAGGACATTCATCACCAGCAGCTATGTGCCATTATGGATCACACACAGGCAAAGAGAAGCACACCCAAAAGAGCTGCGTGAAAAATGATCTACGCTTCGCTGAACCAACAGCATTTAACCCCCTGATGTGTTTATTCTAACATATTCACCTGTTGGGGGTGGGGAGCGTCCATGCTCTGAGGAACCATATATTTTTGCTATCTGAGATCTATGGAAATGAATTTCCATAAAAACCAAATTAAGGACGGTTGTGCTGGGACAGCTGCACCGGCAGACGTCTAATTTTAACAGCAAAAACTGGACTTCCAGTGAGAGCAGAGGCAGAATGTAGAACAACCGAAGGCTCCGTGGATGAGTCAACATTATGACTTCCTCTGAAAGCACCGTCCAGCTCCACGTGTCATTTAGGAAAGACGCAAAGTGATGCTTAGAATTTGAACCTTGCTGTAGGTTTGAATAAAACTCCCCGCTGATAAACATACCCAGAGAAAAATGAAGTCCTTTCAGCTGTTTGATTTTACCGAACGTGGAAAAAAACATGGCAGCAGGGCCGCACCGCAGAAGCCCGCCATGCGGCCTTGCTTAATGAGGCTCACTATTCGCTTTTTAAGAGCAGCGCCGTGATGGATGGCGTTAAGATCCTACAGTACACACGAGTCAGGGATGGTTTCAGAGGAAATTAATTACAGCGATCTCGCTTCACACACTGCTAAGGCGAGCTCAGCTGACGTTTGCATGCACACACGTTCTCACACGCACTTGCTTGAGCTAAAACACAGATGCTAAGCTGCCCCGAAGCGATTGCGTTTCATTATGTAGAATATGCGTAAGCGTGCTGGTGAATTAGGGCTTCAGCTAAAAAGAAGTAAGAATAGAGAGACACTGTTGTAGGACAGTAACGTACAGCAGGCCACAGGAACAGGATCCATCTGTGTGGATGTAGCTCTCATCTCCTCATTAGGCGAAGGCTGTTATGACTGTCCTGTGTTGAGAGCTGAGGCATATGGTACAGTCAAATGGGCGTTAAATAAGCCAAAATCCCTGAATGAACTTTCAAAGGACAACTTGGGTCTGCGTGACACATCCTAACTTCAGAATCTCAAATAATGCTCCAAACAGCAGCTGTAAAAGCAGTGAGTTAAACAGAGGTATCCTGTTTCGCAGTCGGAGTGTGATAAATGGCTGAGGGGCAGTGCAGACTATAATAGGAAGAAGAAGAAACCGTGGAGAGTCGGTCGGCTGTTACCAGGGTGACCTTCAGAGAGAGGTACCAGAACCACGTTAAACAGATCAACATCAGATTGACCGCTGGAGCTTTGGGTCTGTTTGGGACTCAAGGTCCGAGTCTCAGACGGCCGTCAAGAGATCACTGTCCTCACCTCGAACATCACAACCTGAAGCTAAAAATATCTCACCATCACTCCTTTTAGAAGGTGCTTTCAGACTAAATATTTCTGTAGATTCCACACTTAATGTTGAACTAGTTCAGCTAATCTGTCAGATGTTCTGGTGCAAACGTCTTGCCAGTGTTTTGGTAGATTGAGGATAACTCTGTATTCAGAGTCAGACCAACTCTAGAGACCAGTTGTCCACTGGGATCACACCATCTGTTACAGGACCATTTTCTCCTGGTACTGAAAGAAATCATAGATGTCTCATTATGTGATTAAATAATGAGAGGAATGGAATATGAGAGCAAAACAAGTAATTTGTGCACAATGTCAACTAATTTTGTTAATTTTAGCAGTTTTCATTTTAAAAAATGTCTTCAAATGTACAATTTTACTGTAACTCATGAGGAAAATGTAAAAGCTGAGTTTTTTGACAAAAAACAACAACATAACTTTATTGAATAAAAGTACTGTTAATATATTTTGGTGTGACTTCAACCCCACCTTTTGTTGTGAAAAGTACAAGATCACGAGTTCCTGCATTTTTCGACTAAAGCTGCACTGCCATCTAGTGGTGAGATAATGTATGTACACTGACAACACAGGATTTTTGGAGAAATGAATAAGCAAGAAGGAAAAGTAAAAAGAGAAATTTGCTTTACTCTGTGGATTTTGACTAAACAGTTATTAAATAGCCCTGGTTTGCAGCCACATTTCTCATCACTGTACTGTTGGAAAGTTATGATACAATGAAGCAGAGTCTCCTCTCTACGCTGGTGAAGATTCTCAGTCATCCAGGACATGATAAAATCAAAAAAGGTTCAATACAGAAACAACTGGACTTTAT
>JAVCKU010000172.1:9436919-9447257 GCA_032273985.1 Hypsolebias coamazonicus | reverse complement strand
GCTGCGCCGCACACCCGTTCTTAAGTCCGAGTTGCTGTAAGTCGAGGGCGCCTTAAGTCGAGGACTACCTGTATTTGGTCTTTTGCAACTTGTATTTAACAATTTTGTAAGCTATTTTTCACTCTCCTGCTCTGTAGTGTCTGTTAGATATGAAATCTAGAAACTGCTCTTTGGTTTTTATTTTCCCATCTTGTCTTTAACAGAAAATTTCAATACCACGGTCAGAGAATTCCAGCGAACTGCAAATGTTTACCTTCGACTTGTCCAATGTGGGCAGAGATAACCCTCAGGGCAGCTTCGACTGCATCCAGCAGTACATCACCAGGTGAAGCCAAACACTGAATTACATTTATCTTCACTATTTTTTGTATTTAAATCTGATATCTATCTATCTATACATCTATATGTATAACACAAACTCACTAAATCAAATTGCAACTACAATTTCTGCATAAAACCTCGATTTTAATGACAAATTTTTAGGGTTCAGGAACACAGTGTGTTTAACATATGCACAATCTGAGTGAGGCAACAAGCATCCGTCGTGAAATACTGGACAGAACACCTGGTCGTGAGCCCTTTGTGCTTTGCAAACAGAAAATTGTGCATGTACATGTTGTCTTTTTCCAACTCTGTGCATTCTGCCTCTTTTTTGATTATTTCATGTTTTGTTTTCAAAATAATTAAAACATGCTACTGGATGCATTGAATGTTCTCCCTGGGATTAATAAGTATACAGTATATAACTAGTAAAATGTTGGAAGGAAAAATTTTTTTTTTTATATATATAAATTTTTTATATATTTTTTTTATTTTATTTATTTATTTATTTATTTTTTTTTTCAGCAGTAAACTGGGTGATATAAGTAGTTATTATATGAGTCCAGGTTTGTTGAACAGTTTAGTTGACCACAACCAGAGGTTTGTGTTAAAGAAGAAAGAAACAAAGAACCAGAATGCAGGGCAACAAAAATCTTGTATTTCCTGTCTAACCAAATTATTCTGAAAATATTTTTAACAAGTGGGTCAGGCGGGAGTTCATTTAGATCTCTGGCCAAATTGTTTCAGTTTTTAACTCAAATGACAGAGTTCAGATTGTGCTGGCTGTGTCAGCACATCTCATTTTCTGCCCAGCCCTCATCAAAGTGGAAGGAAATTAAAGCAAGCCGAGACTTTTGGGAAAGAATAGGATTGGATGCGGCAGTGAGCCGTACCGTGGGAACCCACAGTTGGATGGAAATTGGAAAAAAAATAATAGTTGTGCCCTCAGAGGCTTTATTGGATCTCATCCTGGCAGCAATACTAAGTAAAGAGATGAGTTACTGCATGCAGTTGAATCTTTTTTCTATACAAGTATAAATAGTTATACTGAGAATTTGTTAGTTGTTGTTCAGGTCTTTTTTGGGGAGAAAAAAAAATCTATTTTAAGTCATGGTCAAATAAGCTTCTGACTCAAACTGTATTCCTGTCTTATGTGTGCTCTTTGTTTGGCAGTAAAGGGAGTATTCAGCTGGACTGTTTGGGCAGCATTCAGGACAAGATCACGGTGCGAGCCACTGATGACTCCTACCAAAAGGCCAGGGAAAACATGGCGCAGGTTGAAGAGGAGACTCGCAGCAGAAGTGCCATAGTCATCAAGCCTGGTGGAAGATATGTAGGTGAGGAGACTTTAAGAAAAAGCCTCTGGTCAGTTTGGGAATTATTTTTAACCAAATGCAAACAACAATTATCATTTAATACCTTTGGTTTGGCTTTGTGTGACAAGTAACCAGAACATTTTTTTGATTATGACGTCCTAAAGTTGTCAGGAATTAAATTACCGGGTACTGGAAAAGGCTGGGATAATTTTGTGCCCTACAAAGACTCAGGTGGTCTGTGTGTTTGTAGCTTTTCTTTGCTGGTGATTGGGTTCACATGGAGCCTGACTGACTGTTTGGGTCAAGGACTAGATGGCTATGGGCCACCATGCCTGATTCATAATGGAGTTTACTGAATTTGATGTAGGTGGGTTCCTCATTTGTATATATATGTATGTGTGCCTCATACACACTGATCCTTTTTGCCCCTGAATTTGCAAACATATTTAAATGCACAAGAAACGTCAGTAGACTCTGTGACATACCATATCAACTTCCTGACTATGTTTTGGTATTAGACCTGCTGATAAAGCACATGTGCAGTTGCAGTAGATGAGCATGGTTGTAAGCCTCTAAAGCAACTAGCAAAGAAGTCCAAACATTGTTTCGGTCTCAAGCCATGTATACATTTATATGTTTTAAACCTGAGTTGTTTATTTATTTTGTGTAAAAGATTTAAAAAAAAAAAAAAAATTAAATCTCTGCCCGCATGAAAACCCACCAACACCAATGTAGTGCTGTCAAACACAAGCCGAAGAACAACCAGTTGTCAAGGCCATCACTAGACTAGTTGGATTAAGTAAAAATCCTTTCTCTTGCACACTTTTTAAAAGTTCTTATGATCTTGGTTCATAAACTGGGTTCATATGATGACAGGTAAGAATTGCAGTTGACTAAATACCATTGTTTGTGTATGATGGGAGAGTCTGTGGTAAGCAGTGTTTGTGTAGGTTTGTTAAGCTTTATGTTGCAACATGAAGGATGTCTTTGTGAAACATCATTTATGAGTCATTACAAGTTTTCTCAACTTTACAGAAACACTGGTATAAATGATGACCTTCTCTGGGGCACCTCCTTGACAGTCTGATTTTACATTAGAGGAGTGTAATGAGTATATGATGTGTTATTTTGGGTCTTGTGGGACAGCTGTGATTGAGTGGTTAGTGTAGTCATCCTCCAATACAAGAGTTGGGGGTTCGATTCCACCAGCAGTCAAACGTTGACGTGTCCCTGGGCAAGACACTGAACCCCTCATTGTCTGATGTGTGTCCCGTCAGTGTATGGATGTGATAAAGCACTAGATGCACAAAATGGGATTTTTGGCCAATATCTGATATGCCAATATGTTAAAACTTATTTGATCAATAACCAATACCAATATTTTTCCCCTAGACCTACTTACAGAGACCACACAGCTTTCTCTGCTGTGGAATTAAAGTACTACATTATTCTGCATGGTCTTTGTCAGTTTGACCTGCTGCCAAATGCAGATGCCAAAAAGGGGCTGAAAATGATGCAACACTTCAACTTGGATTGTGTTTAATGTCAAATTTATTCATAACATAGGTAGGCACGTGTGACGTCATAACATGCTGGCACTGCAGGCGTCCTCATCACTGGTTTGTCACACAAAAACTGCACATTTTATGTCGGTGAGTAATTTTGATGGAATGGCCGATGTCCAATATTTAACTTTATCGCTAATATCGGCGATACCAACACCATGCCGATAATATCGTACATCCCTTAAAAAAAACACACCTTCTTTGTGAAACAGCTGAGAAGCAGAGCAGATAATTTTGGTTCAATTTACAGTAGATTAGCCGTATTGTGTGTCAGTGGCAACATACTCTACGTAAAAAAAGGGAAAAGGGCGTGAGGGGATAATAGCACAGGCTTGTCTCTGTCTGACAAAGGCTTTCAGCTTTCATAATATTGCTACAAAAGACTTGTATAAGAAAAGGCAGCAGTTCAAAAGACCCTGGTTAAAGCTAAACTAGGGTTTTTGTGCGAGGAGCTCGCATCGCATTATCTCCAGCACAACAAGCTCGCACTGACTCCTTTCATGTGCACCTCCTATTAACTTTCACCTGCCAGCATTTCAAAGACGGTGGCCGAGTCCCAGCTTTGTGTGAATCATTTGAATGTGACGCTCTAAAATTACAAACTGCCCTCGGGTTCGGTTAAACTTGGATTAGCTGTAAAGGTTTACGCCATTAAACCTGCTATTTACAGCATGATAGCGCAGTTTGGCTACTGTTCCCGGTAATCCACCTGCAGTGTTTCGCAGCCAGGTGCAAAGCTCCGTCACACAGGAGTCCACGGTTTGAGTCAAGACCACAAAACGCCACCTTCTTTGATAGCTCAGCCCATGTCAGACACCCTGCAGGATCACCAAAGTGCTGATTATACTCTTAGACATGTTTCTCCATAAACAGGACCGGGCCCATGCCAACATGTTCAGGGGTGTAATATCCTTGTAGCTCTGAAGTGGGGGTTACATTTGCCCTTTGGAGTTTTATTTATAAAGACAAACAGAGGGAGAGAGACACATGCAAACACTCATTTTCACCCAGTCACCTGCAGGTAGTTGAAAATTGGTGGTAGCAGCAGATTTATGGTTGGAAGTCTGGCTCCCTCCCTTTGTTATTGCTGGAGGTGTGCCACAGCTTCCCTACCTGCTCCCATGACCCGACACATCAGGGCCGCCCAGCTCCGAGCTCCAGCCAGCCATTAGCGTCAAAGCCGACAACGAGTCTTTTAAACATACTTAAGCAAGACCCGTCCTGCTTTGTAGTTTATCATTAGATCAGCCTCGACTGCACGAGTGATCAGATTTACTGCTGACGTTTGATTTTATCTGGTGACGCAGGCGGCTGTTTAAAAATGAAACAGTTTCTGATGCAGGTTTTTTGAACCTACATTTAACCGAGCTGCAAAAGGACCTGATTCATTCTGTTTTCATTACCAAGTGACTTAAACTCAGATAAGATCTTAGAATTGGTTCTCCAAAGAAAACCTAAAAATACCAGCACAGAATGAGGGAATGACTCACAGTTTCACTCTAAAAATGCTGTTAAATCATTCATCCCTCAAGGCCTTCATTACACAGCTTTTAGTGAGCGTGCGCATCCATTTCAACAGCTTCCAGCATTTCACTCAAACAAAGTGGACAAAACTAAAAACAATAATTCGAAGGAGGAGGAGGAGGAGGAGGAGCAAGAAAATATGCTCTGGAGCTTTCCTCTCCTCTCTGCTCCCCTCTGACCATAAATCTTCTGACACATGATTATGTCAGTCATACTTTTGTTTTTCCCCTCTGGTTGAGACATGCACAAGCACCTGAGCGCTGCACACCAAATTGCAGAGCACAAGGTTGTCTTTATGCGATTCCAGAGATACTGCGAAGGTGCTAAGCTCATTCATGTGCTCCTCTGCAACCGAGGCCGTGCGATGGAAGCCAGAGATAGTCGATGATATCCACTCCTCACAAGAGAGATCCACGACTGTTTGGCCTCAAAGGGTCTATCTAACTTCCCATTGTCTATCTGATTTTACAGGTAAACACATGATCAAATCGCCGCAGGCTTGGTTCCTCTGTGTGTGTGTGTGTGTGCGTGTGTGTGTCTTTGTATTTGTTACCTTGTAAGGCCCATTTTCCCAAGATATACTACATTGTGAGGACCAGCTGCTCCTTACTGCCCAAAACCCGGGCCCATAAGAAGAAATGCCATTGGCGAGTTAGGTTTAGGGTATATGTACAGTACTGGTAATGGGTAGGTTTAGGGTATATGTACTGGTATGGTTAGGTTTAGGGTATATGTACTGGCAATGGTTAGGTTTAGGGTATATGTACTGGTAATGGTTAGGTTTAGGGTAAGGGTCAGGGTTAGACTATAGAAATGAAAGAAAAATGAATGGAAGTCAATGCAAAGACCCTGTAAAGATAGAAAAACAAAGGTGTGTGTGTGTGTGTGTGTGTGTGTGTGTGTGTGTGTGTGTGTGTGTGTCAGTGACAGTAAGTGTTAAATGTTGTGATCATTGTATGTTCCCATACAACAACCAAATTTGTTCTCTACATTTAACGCATCGCACATGGATACACCCAGGTGGAGTAGTGGGCAGCTACTGAGTGACCGGGGAGCAATTGGGGATTGGGTGTCTTGCTCAGAGACACCACAACATGTTGGAATGGCTTGGAGTTGAACCGCGACTTTCTTGTCCCAAGTCGGCTGCTCTACCTCTGCACCATCTCGCCCTAACTAGGGTCACAAGAGACATGGGTAAACTCTTTGATGGGATTTTGAAAGATTCATTTATTATGTTTGAAATGAACATAACCTGTGATAACCTTCCGTTAAAATCATTATAAATATTTATCTACGTAAATAAACAAATAAATAAATCAAAGCAATGAAGCACTACAAGCTTTAAGTGAAACTAAAGTTTATTTTAATTAAAGACCTAGCATTGCTTGAAGGAATGCATTATACTCAACGCCTTTCATGTCCCTTTATGTTGAGAACAAACAAAGTTAGTTTATATGGCTGTTTTAGTCAAACCTTGAAAATAACGTAATGACCAATCTCAGCTAAATAACTGCAGCACTAACAGGGTCATTGAATACATTTGTGTGTTTTCTGAGTTGGCTGTGGCAGCCATCTTAAATCAAGTTGACTCCAAAAGTTAATTAGTTAAATTAGTTAAACGTATATCCAATTATTAATTTGTCAGAGTTTTATTAAAAGAACTCAAGTGCTTCAAAATATATTTTGCTAACAGACAGTCAGGGTTGACTGCAAAAGTTAATATCTATGTTTGAAACTAGATTTGACACTGTCTGTTAGTGCTCAAAGTATTCTAGCTGTGAATGGCTCCTCACCACTATCACATTAAGACTGAGTTCATTTTCTGTAAAACAGTTTTAACCATGTTTGCGTAGTATAAGATTGACTTGATACGCCCACAGTCTTAAATGGGGTCGAGTGTTTGTTTATCTAATCCTTATTTTCTAAAGGTTTCATTAAGGTTGTTTCACACATGATAGTCTGGTAGACTCGGTTCGGTTGGGGACCAATATTCATAACATTTGTTTACATTTCAGCTGGTGCGGTTCACATTCACACTGAACTGAGTCCATTGAACCAACCTGTTCTCCTCCTCGCCTGTGGTGGCGCTGCACCAAGAACTACTGAAGGAAACGACACAAAAACCTCTGAAGAAGACATTTCTTCTGGAAATAAAAACAAAAACGGAGTGGCGTCAAATTTTAGTGGTTTTAGGATTTCAGTTTGTCATTTTTCAACAATGGACTCAGCACGAGTGGAAGATGAGGTGAAGACCATGGAGAATGTTTTGCACACAAGGCGGCTTCGTATGAGGTAAGAGAAATGCAAGTTTGTTTGCCCTGCGCTGTAGTCCTGCTTTTGGAGTGGTCTCCAGTCCGCTTTCATTCACACTGGATATGAACCACGCCAGAGTTCATTTCAACCGAACCGAAACCTTAGGTGGACCAGAGTTCACTTTTTTTGGTCCATATCAGAGTTCGATTGCACATTCACACCTCCCCAAACAAACCAGACTTCCTAGTCAAACGGACTAGAGTTTGATTAAAGCGGACTAAAAAGGGCTGGTGTGAATGCACCCTAAAATCCATCCAGTGTTTCCTGAGATATTTTGCTAACAGACACCCAATCCATCTTCAGACATGCAAAAAACATAACTGCCCACCTTTCCCCTTTCAGCCACCGTTAAAATCGATGTGCAAGAGTTGATCCTCACCCCGTGTGACACTTCTCTTAGTTTTCCAAGTGCCTTGGAGCAGGAATATGGAGGGCCCTCATACCTGCCCCCTCCCCGCCCTGCACACCGAGCGTCACCTGAGCTGAGCTTACAGTAATCCTCCGACGTCTCAGGCCTCCTGACACGGGATGTTTTGAACAAAAACACCAAACTCCATACGAGCCTCTATCAAAGCTCATCATCCAGCATCAAAACGCCAGCCAGCCGGTCAGGTGGCTGCTTAACCCGACAGCCGTTCCTCACCCTTTGGAAAAAGAAACAGCTTCTGTTCGACCCACAGAATCAGTCTTCACACTCGCCCCACCAGCACACAAAAGCCTTTTAAGTAAAAGAACAGGCCTGACGTGAAAGTTGAAAGAGAGCCACGGAGGCAATCAGGGAATCAGTCGGTGCATCTTGATTCTTCACTTCTTTCGCAGCCAGCCAGGTAAAAGTGCACAAACAAGTTGCTGGGAAGTAAACACTCGGCGTGGATTGATGGTGTCACGGCTTCCAAGCTCCCTGACATGTGGCTGAGTTCAGAGGGAGTTGCAGCGAATTCTCTCCAAGCATCTTGCCCAGACATGCTCCCAAATGTATCATTGCAGAAAGCCATGAAACAATTTGAGCTGATGCTGCCAGTTTAAATAACTAAACAGTGTGGTCAGAGCTATTATATCATTAATCTTTTCCCTCTCTCCACTCATGCTCTGCCAAGATATGGAAACACCCTCACCTTCAACCAAAACGAGGTAAGGAGATACCCGAAAGTACTTCTTTTGATATGTATCCCACAATGCAGGTGACAAAAACGTGTTGTGAAGTTGGTGCCACAGACCTTTTCAGTCACGTTATCTGCATTTTATTCGCTGCTGCTGGATTGGAATGAACATTTTTGCAGAAAGTCAAAACTTGCTCTGCGCGTTTAAACACTTGGATCGCAAATCCGGCTCACAATGTGCTTAATTGCACGCACGGTTCTCGACTCTGATGTCATCAGCTCTTAACAACCAGTTACAACTGGGAGTTTTATGTCCGCGGCTCCCTGTAAATAATAGCCAGTGTTGGCTGTAAACAAGCCTTCTGTCTGACGGGTGATATCTCCGGTCATTTCGCTCATTCATCCAAACAAAACATTTTCCATTTGTCGACTTCTCCGTCCCACAATGCATCACTGTTAAAGTCCAAACCCCCACTTTTTTTACGAAGTTGAATTGACACTAGTGGACTGTGATGACCTCGGAGCGGTCCTGGTCGCTCAGTGACAGTGGTGGATGAGGCTGTGACAGTGGTAGATGAGCCTACAGTTCAGCTCAGGGTCAGAGGTTTGTCTGTGGGCTGGGGGAACACAGCTGGATGCTCTGCACCAAGGTCAGCTTCAGTGATGGTAATGAGATAAAGAAAAAGGACAAAAGGGAGACGGGATAAAGAGGGCAGTGAAAGGGAGCTCACTTTCACCCATCTTTGTCGATAATAGAAAGCCCTTTCTACCTACAGTATGTTGATTTATGGTTATTGTAATGTTATATTGCAGGTTTTGTCTTTGCAAAATGGAGCTCAGGCATTATTTGGGGTTTCACCATTCATTAGTGAAAGTCCCCTCCTGGTCTTGTGAAATCCAGAAAGAAAGGCTGATGGACAGGGACTTTAAAAACTGTGCCAGACAAAAGCAAACACCCTAAAGGCTTTCTGTCAGGAAGTCTTAAAACGTTTTGCTATTTAGCATTCAAAAAAAAAAAAAAGCCCCTATCATGCACCGACAGGATATGATTAGGACGGTCAGAAACAAGTCAAATCTCCAGCTTTGTGTATCTCCTACCAAGAGGAAGCGCAACAATATGATCCGGACAGTGATCTGATGTCACCTGCAAACTCCCGAGGAGGGAACAAAAGCAGCAGAAGAGAGCATTGTCAGCTGGCACAGATACCACAGCGATCACTTCCATCATAAATCAGCGCTCCTCAAAAGGAGAGGTGTCTGGTGACAGGATGAGGAGGAGGCCGAACAAAGACAAGTCGGCTGCAGCAGAAACTTACAGAAAGTGTTCGACTCTAACGCTCCAGATTATGAGATTAGGTTGAGAAGACACCAGGAGAAAAGGATGAGACGGTTGGTTTTAAGACTGTCAGAGGCTATTCTCAGCTTAAAGCAGAAGATACTAGCATGCATAAACAAGATTTAATGATATGGGCTATTTCCTTTCATCTAAAATTTTAAGATGTCGGTTAGCAGCTTCCATGTATACAACCATGTTTGGTTTAAACAACAGAGACAAGGTGTTTTAGTTTTTATTTCCTCCCATTGTTACCAAACCTTTTGCTCCAGGCCTCATCCAGGGGCGTACGGTAGTCAAGAGGGGATTTCTTCTAAACGTCTACGCTTGTCAGTGGTTGTATGTTTTATTCAGTGGATAACCGAGTCATTCATGGCTGGTCTACCAGAGGAGAGACACCCGTCTCTCTTTTCAGCGTGACGCTGTTTTGAAACAAATGTCTGCAAAAAGCTACAAGAGTTAGCGTGTTAGCAGGTGAAATACCAGCACACTGAAGACTCGCTACGGTGACTAATAACTCAGGTAGTTATTGCATGAATGTTTATGAGGCATTTGCACTACTGTGATACTTTTTTTTCCCCACATACATTTTTTGGCACGATTCTTGTCCTGCAGCTTTCAAGCAATTTTAACAAATCATAAATCAAAACGTTCGGCTGTTTCAGGACAATCCTGCTATGACTTTTGGTACTGGTGCAACTTTAGGTTTTTTTTTTTTTAATATTTAGCCTTTTCTGCCACATTTTCTCTCAAAGAAAATGAATTGAGCTCATTTTAAATCCTTCACAACTTTAGATGTGTTTACAACCTTTTACTGCTCCTTTCACATTTTGTTCTGCTTCAGCTTCTTTCAGCTTCCTTGTGCA
>JAVCKU010000172.1:9258772-9279654 GCA_032273985.1 Hypsolebias coamazonicus | reverse complement strand
TGGTAAAATAACATCAGTTTAGTAAAATAACATCAGTTTCGTAAAATAACATCAGTTTGGTATAATAACATCAGTTTGGTAAAATAACATCAGTTTAGTAAAATAACATCAGTTTGGTATAATAACATCAGTTTAGTAAAATAACATCAGTTTGGTATAATAACATCAGTTTGGTAAAATAACATCAGTTTGGTAAAATAACATCAGTTTAGTAAAATAACATCAGTTTCGTAAAATAACATCAGTTTGGTATAATAACATCAGTTTAGTAAAATAACATCAGTTTGGTATAATAACATCAGTTTAGTAAAATAACATCAGTTTCGTAAAATAACATCAGTTTGGTAAAATAACATCAGTTTGGTAAAATAACATCAGTTTGGTAAGCCACACAATGCGATGCTCCCAGTACAAACACATTTAAGTAGTTTTGCCATTGATAAGTGTGAGTAGTTCTCCTCAGGTGGAGGTGATTTGCCACAGTGACTTGTTTTTCCGCTCTGTGGGCAGGATCATATAACTGGTCATTGTGTTCGAGCCACTCCACCTGTTGTGGTCTTTAATCGTCCTATAATCAAACATCAATTTCTTTATCTTATCCTGCGCTGCTTATCAGTCCAGATGTAGTCAATGCTGCTCCTTCATCTCCAATATCTCTCTATTAATGCACTCGTTTCTTGTGGCGCCGTCTGCCAACACCATCAGAGAGGAAGTGGAGGTTCAGATGTGGTTTTCAGTTTTGCTTGGGGGGGTGGTGTATCATTCAGTGATGTAGTTCTGATGGACAATCACCGGCTGCTGTCTGCTTATGTCAGAATCGGCCCCTCAGAGCAGCTCGCTTGGAGCCATGAGGTGGACCCATAGACCAAACTGAGTGGGGGTGGGTGCTGACAGTGGGCAGGCCCTTAGCTGGTGCTGAACCAGTGAGAGTTGAGACAGTGGCAAAGCACCATTAATGAAGTGGTGCTCTTCAATTATTGTTTCTGACCTTCATGTCCACCTTTTCTCTTCAGAAAAACTCCAGTGTCTGTTGACGAAGGGGCTCAGTCTCCATGTGGTGAAGCAGTTTTGAAGGTTTCAGGGCTTCCACGGAAAGCTGGTCGCCACAAATCACTCAGGGAACGCTCGGAGCGCATGGCCCACCTGATGGGACCTGTAGGACTCTGCATTTTCTTTGAAAGGCAGCTTTTATTTTGGTGGCAGTTGAGGAGCCTTCTGCTGTCTCTTCATCAGGCCTGTCCCCTTTTCAGAGAAGCTCACCAGTGACGTTTGTTTTTACTCTTTTGTTGCTAAAGTTAGTTTGAGAGCTCACCGGTGCATGAAAAAACTGTGACTAAATTGCTCAAATGGAGAGGACTGATTTTCTAGATAAAATACCATGAGCTTAACAAAAGTATCCAAAATAAACTTAAACTATTCTTTCTTTCTTTGCGGCCCAGTACCAAATGATCCATGGCCTGGTACTTGTTCGTAGCCTGGTGGTTGGGAACCCCTGCATAAGGCATCGCTTGTTTGAGTTTCTGCTTCTGACTTTAGCAGGACCTTCACGCCTTCCTTTGCCCTCCTCTTCCATCAATAATCATTTGGACAAAATAAAATACGTTAAGATAAAAGATGGCTTCACTTCACTGGTGTGTTTTGTCTCGGCAGGTGAAAAACGAGCACAGCCCCAGTTTATCTAAACACTGTAGCTTTTGCCAAATGGCATCAATTCTCCTCCAGCTCGGTGCAACTCAGCTGCACATCTGAGGTCTGGCACTCTGCTTTCAGTGGCTAAGTTTGCTGCTGAGGCTGGGTCAGTCATGTGGACAGATGTTCCAACCAGCAGGAGCTGCAGGCCTCTCACCAGGAACATCTCTCCGAGTTAAACTTTCCCCAGGGGAGGAGCGCTCGCTGATGCGTTTGTGCTTTTAAAACGGCTCGTAGTGAGCCCCTGCCTTTGCCAGTGGGGGCATCAGAAGCGACAGTGCCGAGAAGAGTGGGGCGCAGGGGAAGTGGATCCATCTCCAGAACATTTTGTTCCTGTGGCAAGAATAAAGATGGATGTGAGGACGTGTTGATCAGCTGCAAAGTTACGTAATGAGAATGGCAAGCTGTCAGCAACCATGCTATTTTGCATTTTTAATCATTTCGGCACTCTTTTAAAAGTGATTTAAAGGTGAAACGATCAAACACGTCACACCGATGAATTCTGACTGAGTCACATAGATTTTCATGTGTAGGTTTCAAGCCTGCACACATTCAGCAGATCAAATAATTGAATGAATGTTTAAAGAATCAAGAGCTGCTCTTTTAGTTTGGCTACAGACCGTGTACCGTACTTTCCGTCGTACACGTCGCACCGCCGTATAAGTCGCATCAGTCCAAATATGTCCAATAAAGTGGATAAATACATAAATACGTTGCTTTGTGGAATAAGTCACATCCGTTATGTGTCACCGCTGACCACCCAGAAACGTGGGCCGGTGTTCTGCCAAAAATTGATTAGCTGCCAAATGGCGGCCACTGGAGCGTGCACAGGTGGATTTTAACAAGAATTTAATAAGATTAACACTTAAAAATAATTATTTTCTCAACACTATAGTAAAGGTGTGTCTCAGTTGCACTTTTCCTGAATAAATGCACTTTAATAGTCATATCAGCTGTATTTACCTGGGCAGTGAAATGCAACTGATTTGACATTTGCTCCAGGACTTTCAGAGTGAGACGAAGGTGGTTTATATGGCAAGCCAAGTGTCTCATTAATAGCCACTTTTACCTATTAGTGAGACACTTGGCTTGCCACATTACTCGAACGCCCTCTAGTGGCTGAAAATGGTAGTGTTCAATATTTCCATGTCAGAATGAATGAAATCATCAGATCTCAGCGAAAAATTGAGTCATAAATATGGGAAAAAAAAAAAACATAAGTCGCTTCACTGTATAAGCTGCAGGACATGCAGATTTATGCAAAAAGTTGTGACTTGTACAGCAAAAATTATGGTACATTTGTCAGATCCAGCTTGTTGTGATGACTGATGTACTGTGTCAGGTCTGAAAGTGTGTGGCGAGTAACAGGCATCCCTTTAGGGCTTCTAGGTCTTTGATTTCTTCCTGTTTTTATAGCCTCATGTTCTTTTTTCCTCTGTCTCTTTCTTCTGTCTCTGCTGCTCACAGCTGTACATCACACTGTCTTCATGTAAACCCTTTCATAACTTCCACCTAAGATTCACTCGCCTGTAAAACAATGTTCTCTCCCCTCTGCAGTAAGAACAAATCTGCCATGGTAATGTGGAGCCGCTCAGCCTCTGCAGTATCTTTGATGTGGTTGGAATCAGGAATGGTTGGGTTATCTGATGCAGTCTGAGGAAATCACCAGCTGTGTTAGACTCCTCGTTCAGTCGGATGGATCGCACCACAAACCAGCTTGTCTTCAATCCACCACCAGGGGGGGAGCTTTTCTCACACATTCTTCCAGGCTCTGTCCTTTACATACTTTAAAATGAGCAGGCTCTCATATTGTAGCAATAATCATTAGAGCTTGTGTTGGAGTTTATTTCCATATGATTTAAAGTAAATTTACTGTAAGCGTTTGAGGTAGAATCAGGGTGTAGGGTTTTTGTCCACTTGCTTTCCTTCCTGCTCTTTGGCTGCCTCGTCCTCTGCAGCAGCTCATTTTAGATTGATGTGTTTATTGACTCGGTCCCGCTCAGAGCCGGCCATCCTCAGCTCCTCAGGGCAAATCATCTCTGTCAATGTGTAATATCAGCTTTTATTACCATACAGCAGCATAATGCAGCGCATCGGACAAACTTGAAACTCGTCACAAAGCTTTTCTCTTTTTCCCTTTTCTTTCAAAGGAAGCCATTTGTTCAGATTGATTACTGACCAGGCTTGATGGCCTTTTGATGTCTGAAGCGGGCAGGATTGGTATTGATCCACCTGCAGTGCAGAGGGGGTTTTAGTTGAAGGAACAAAAGATTAAACATTTGTCAGCATTTTATATTTTCACTGTATTTTTCTTATAAATTGGCTTACAGACAGATTCCTTTGAAAGCTTTATGTGACAGGTATGATTTATAACTTTCAGTATGGTCTCGTCTGGCACTGTTTCCCATTACTGATACTGACCACCCATCTAAAATAATGGCAAAAGGCTGAGGCTAATTACTGGATGGTCAAGGCACCGACCTGGAATCGTGGAACTGCATCGACTCGCATTGATCAAGCATCATTCCTCTTCCTTCACGTATTTCTGCTGCCAGACTCTTTTTTTTCTGTACCGTTGTAAATTAGAGTAGAGGGGGTACTTCAGAAAATGTCCACACTTTCAGTTAGTTTATTTTTAAAAGCTGAAGATTTGTCCTTCAAAAGTGCTTCATTTCTTCGCCAGTACCTGGCCAAATTAATTTTGCATAGCAAGACAAAATGAGCCATTTTCATTACTCATAACATCCGGAAACTGTATTTTTAATTGGATAGAAAGAAAGTGTCTTTACCTTTAACCTAACGTCATTTTTGAATTTTTTTTTTCTACAGAAACCGTCATACCCAGATATAATTCTTTTTTTTTATTGTCTTTGTTGTTATGCAGATAATCTTTTTATACAAAGATATGCCTGCTTATTGCACTCATGGATACTTTGAATGTGTAATCAGAATCAGAATCATCTTTATAGTCATTGCACCAAAGTGCAACGAAAGGACATTTCAGTACAGCCTGTCCAAGAGAAACATAAACAAACAGACATGGGGAGACGGAGGTGACTGAGGCCGTCGGCTTCAAGAGGCGCAGCCGTTTTTTCAGATAAAGAAAAAGAAACACAAGAGGGAGTGTAGGTGTTAAAAAAAAAAATCAAATCTCGCACCGTGTCCTAGATGGGACACAGCGTGAAAGTTGCAAAAAAAAATGACCTCAGCACATAAACAGCAACATACTGACGACATCATAATACATTTATGCACAAGGAGGCCAGTGAGGAGAGTGGGTTGTCCGTGGACACTGCCAGAAAGTTTTATAGCTCTGAAGGTGGCATAGTGTCTATCAGCCGGCTCACCGCTGGCATAGATCCACAGATGTTCTCGGGAGGGGAGCGAGGGGGGAGGAGCAGAGCTTCTCGTTCACATAAACAACCAGGAAAAGTTGAGATAACTGGCCAGTTCAAGGCCCAGTGAGGAAGCCAAATTCAGATAACACATGGTCAGGCAGCCTCTGCTTGAATTTTCATGTCTGCTTTCATAGTTCTGCTGGTAAGTCTCACTGGTGATTCCAAACAGCCAAACTGTGTGGTCACACCACCGGACCGAGCTTGTAGCTTCTGCAAGGTTGATTCCTTCCTGTGAGTCCCAGGAGCTGCAAGTGGCCTGCGGTTCATGGCAGGCAGACTCACAATTGCCAGAACAGCTGCCGCCGTCTTCCGAGTTTGTCGATATGCCAGATACCTGCCAACTCCAAAAAGCAGAAATCCAGTTATCATAAATCCATTATGTACGTGGGTAGAAGTGTAGAAACTAAAATACTGAGCTAGCCTGATCGCAGGCATGGGCAACATTTTTTCAAAGGGCCAAACAGAGAAATTAGAAGCAGTCGACGGGACACATAGATAACTTAAAAATACATTTTCTTTAAAACAGTTGTAACATGTTTAGTGTGCTTAATAAAAATATGACTCCCAATACTCCAACATATTTGTTGAAATTTGTAAAAATAAGTTATATGTTTGATTTTTGGTGTCTTTAAGGTTCAGTCTAGTTCTGAAAACACAACTTAATAAAAAAAGGTTTTAGTCTAACTTAAATACTGTACCTAAGTGTTTTTGATGTATTTGTCCAAGATGTTTAATTTAGAGTGTCAGAATTTCTTTGTCATGCACACCACATGTGGTACATGTGATGGAACAAAATTGTGTACAGTGTCCCAGTTACATCCAACAAAAGTATAAAATGTAAAAGAAAAACAGTAATAAGATCTAAGATATTAACTAAGAAAAACATTTAACTCGCATTAAGCACTAGTAGTATAAAAACAATATGCCAAACAGCAGCACGAACATGAGTCTATGTGAGTAGATGAGTATGAATGAACACTGCAACATGAAACAGATCAGTCTTAAGTTCCTCAAGTTCATTCCTTAAGTTTCATTGATAAAATGCAGGTATATCATCAACATACTTAAGTTTCCTTTTGATTAACGATATTGGGGCCTGGATGAAAATTGTCTAAGGGCCACTTTTGGCTCAATGGCCACAGGTTGTTCACATCTGCCTTAATTGCTAATGCTAACGTAATGCTAACTGTTTGTAGGATTGTTCCACCTTTCTGCTACAAACATTTACCATACTCACCTTATTTTCACCCTTAGCCTTTAAGAGCACAACAGAAAACTGTCTTGCTGCTTCTGTTGGATTGTTTTCTCTCTCATTCCACAACTGATCCATTCTTGTTTTTCCCCACTTTATCTTTTTGTGTCATTGTTCTTGAGGTCCCTGTTGTTCTAAGATATTAGCAGATTTTTTTAGGGTATGAATGTTGTATATTTTTCGTGTTATTATTATTGTTTTTTCTTACATTTAATTTTTATCAATTGTTTCCGAATCAGAATAAGCTTTATTATCCAAAATTATGTTCCATACAGTCGTCCTAAAGCTGGACGGAAGTGTACAGGGGCTGTAGCTTCTAAGAAGTCCTTATTGCCCTTGTTGCTTAGATATACAAAGGGAAGACAACATGAGAGAGCGGTATTAAAAAAAAAGTCTCTTACTCTGTGTCCTTGACAGGGCACAGTTTAAGGTATCAAAAAAATCTACCCCAGCAAGCAACATAGACACAATACAAATGCATGGACAACGAGACAGTGAGATTTGTCCATGAGCACTTCCAGATAGTTTCCATAGTCCTGATAAGATGTTTCGTTTCTGTTTTAATCTTTTTATTTTCCACCTGTATATTATCGCCCACCAGCAAATGTGAACAGTGAAAAGGTTTTGACCTGAGTGTCCATTTGTCTGTAGTGTTAGTAGTGTAGTCTTTCTAAATACCTCAGATACTACAGGACTGGGTGTACAACTGCAAATGATTCACTTTTGAACTCACTCTAATTTCAAATGGCCACCATAACTAATTAAGATTAGCCAAAACATTAAAATGGCTATAAGTCAGTCGACTTTACAGATATTGAGCTAACAGTAGTTGAGATTTATCCGCCAGACATACTCTGACGGATGAATATAATTTTAGTCCCCAAATCTTCAATGGATTTAGCTCTAAAGCACATTTCTTCTTTGCAAAAGTGAAATGTAACGACACCTGCCATCACCAAGTCGTCACTGTGAACAAAAAAAGCTATTGTGTGCTTTTGAAAACAGATTTATAAGTGCAGTCACCTATGTTTTTTTTAACAATTTTCATTTGTAGTTAATGGATTTTTTAAAAATCTCCAGCACTGCAAATCTCATATCGATCATTCTCCAAACATGTTATATCGAACAAACGAAACTTGTGAGTCTGCCGTTTGTGTATCCTTATGATCAGTTGAACACATTTTAATGACTCTCCCAGAAAGTAATTCTTGGACATTCAGCTACAACTGATTCACTTCTAAAGTCAATCTGGTTCAATTCAAGAAGGCAGCCGCAGCCAGTTGACCTCAGCAAATGAAATAAAATGGCTAAAACTCAGCTAAAGTTAGAGATGTCAGGCTACAGCG
Source organism: Hypsolebias coamazonicus (assembly GCA_032273985.1). Taxonomy (NCBI): domain Eukaryota; kingdom Metazoa; phylum Chordata; class Actinopteri; order Cyprinodontiformes; family Rivulidae; genus Hypsolebias; species Hypsolebias coamazonicus. The sequence goes on along the minus strand of JAVCKU010000172.1, from coordinate 9,271,969 downwards.
TGGCCTGTAGTAGAGTTGCATTCGGGCCCGAAAAAATCGGACCCGCTCCGGCCCCAGCCTGTAGCCACCATTTCCAAACCCCATTCGACCCAACGAGTTGACAGTAATAACAGGTTCAAACCCGGAAAAAAAAAAAAAAACCTGACATTTTAAATTAAGCTTTGACTGCTTATTAACGGTCGTGGACACACGTAGCTGAGGGGGCAGAAGATCGGAGCTGAGGGGGTGTTTGTCCTTTCATGGCTGTCAAAGTGCATTAAATTCCTGTTTCTGCCAGCATTCTGCATTATTCAGACATGGACCCCACTCTGACATGTCTGATATTTTGTGATCTCTTCTGTTTGGGTCATAGGCCGCGCACGTCCGCTGAGTGCAGCGACTGAATGAACATCCATTTCGGCTGATGGATTGCTGGCAGCAGAGTCCATCTGAAGCTTAACTTTTTACCTCCTTCAAGGATGGTCAGCGCACAGTCAAATGGCAGCATGCGGCTAATGATGGTATGGCAAGCCATGTTACCATATAATTGGATCGTCAGACAGCTACGTCTGTCTGCTGATACAATCAAAAGCCCGACACTGACCCGGCCCACGCATTAAGCACATTGTTGCCTCTTTTCCACCGCTCCTCTTCAGCCCGATTCGGCTCAGTTCAGTACAGTTTAAGCGTTTTTCCAGTCATTTTTTGTGGAACCGACCCCTTTTTTTGTCCCTGCTTCTCTGGTGAGACCAAGTGAGCCAAGCCAGCACCTAAACTTGACGTCAGAACACTGTTGTCACTGATTAGGCAGGGGGAGGAGTCAGAGTCACTGAGAGGCTTTCCAAACAACTTGATTTGCCCTTTTTTTTTTTTTAGCTCGCCATGGAGCATATTCGATTATGACCCGCCACAGCCCTAATCTGGGTCGGGCCGGGCTCCAGCTTCGGGTTAGAAATGACAGCTCTATGTGGTAGTAGTTGAGCATCAACCAAACACCCATTTAGAGCTCTAGACATTCCAGGACATCTTTGTTTAAAAATTTCACATTAAATGTCAAGATATTGTTTATACCCAAAAGATCTGTTCTCTTATTAAAACTCATTTAAAACAGAAAGTACAATACACTTTTAACATATAGAAATTGCCCCTAAGACCTTTATTTTTTCCCACCTAAATCACTGAACGAGAAGCATATAAAAGACTCTCAGAGGTGTGTGGACAGTCTTTGTCCACTTTCTGTGAGATGTGTGTTAATGAGGCCTAAGTTGTGACAAAGACCTGATGAATGGTGTTGGGATTAATTAATTCCTCCGTGCTTCCTGCTGTTCCGTCTCTCAGTATAGCCTTTGTCTCGTCTCGCTGTGAGTTGCACGAAAAGACCCATGTGGCGATTGACTTGTCCGGCCAGACAGATCGAACGCCACCAACAAGCGTGTTAACGTGCAAATGACGTTAAAGCACGGTCGTCTATTGTTACATCGCTTGTTGCAGTTGTGTGCTTGTGTAAATTTGTGATATTTGGAGTGTGTTTGTGCACACGGAGAGAGAGGCTGAATATTGATGAGAGGCCCTTCCACCCGTTTGCCATGACTGCTGGGTGACAGAGAGGCAGCAAAAGAGCAGGGCTCGTGCTCAAATGCAAAACTCTCACTTCGCCGATGCAGGCTTGGAAAAACAGGCCTTTAAAAGTCCTGAAGTTACATTTAACTGCATTGTTTCTGAACCTTACAGCCCAGTTCTGCCCATTAATCATTTTAAGGAGCTTATTTCCCTAAACAGTCTGGTTGGGTTTTAATTGAATGCTTCCATTACCTCCAAGAGTCTTAATACAGCAGATTTTTCCTTTCCCTTACAAAAAGAGGCTACATTTATTTAACCAAAGCCTGTGCATTAGCTCATGTGGTCATGCACCACTGCAGCACCTCCTCCCTGGTAAAAAACCAACCAATCACAGACGGCTCAGCTTCCATTTGAAGCTTCAGTAGTACGATAGTGTTGCCTGGTAACCGGAATCGGCACATTTCTCTGAGGTCCTGCGTGGATGGTTGTAGCAGGAATGGGGGAGAGGGAGACAGGAGGACGGAGAGAGTCTGGGATGAAGAGGGAGCAACGTGCTGGTAGTGAGGAGAAGACAAATCTTTCACCTTGTCAGAAAGTTTGCTCTTGTAGCAAAAGAGAGTGAGTTTTGGAGAATCCCTTCCTTGTTCTGAAGCTATTCCACGTTCCTCTACCTGTGCCTCCTACAAAGGTGCAGAGCTTCGTGAGACCCCCCCAGAGGGTCTGAGCACTGAGGACAAACCGGCTGACCTGGATAAGAGTTGAAACAGAGCTGGAGCATCCAGCCTATTTCAGGAGGGAGGATCCCAGATGTTCATAGCTCTCTGTTCGGTCCTGGAGGATTCCTGATGGTTTTCTGGGCTGGCTGATGACTGAGAAACGTCCAGGACTTATGTGGTGGTTCTGGGCGGGTTTAAACCACTCGAGCTGTCATCCAGAGGCAGTGGTGAGCAGCTGGAGCTCGAGAGGTCTTGGATTTACCGGCTGAAAAATGTAAAATATTGTTGGGTGACACTGAGGTTCACCTCGTTGATCGTCTGACGCGAGGATGTGGAAGTTTAAAGCGTTTTGCCTGGACTATTGGCACGTGCTGTGCTTGCACCCCCACAACAACTTTTACAAGAGGTATGTTTATGCTGTCGGTTGTTTTTCCTCCTTGCTCTGCGACTTGTAAGCGTTTCTCTGTTGCCTCGTGTGCTGACGTGCCTCCTACAGTTTCAATACAGTTTAAACAAGCTACAATTACTTGGCTGTTCGAGAGGCTTTCTGCTGTGAAAAGTTTTAATGGAAGAAATAAACTGGCTTAAATGTTAAATAAATCAGATTTTAGCCTATTTTTTAATTCTGAGAACCTTGTTTAAATAACTGTCATTGTGCAGCATCGGCGCTGCTTGTTCTGAGTTGAGTGGCCTGGATTTATTTTTATCTGTCCCACTGGGACCATGTTCCCCTCTTTCTCTGGGCAATCAATGCCTGATTTTTGACATTAGCATTAAAGCTCACTTTAAATTACAATCAATAATGGGAACGATTCCGTCAGTTTCTTTTCTGGTACAGATTTAATTGGATGTCTTTCGTCCAAGGTTTCAGCCTGTAAATCTCAGAAGCCAAACATGCAAAGGACTCAGCTACAAGATCACATGTTCCCTGTTCACCAAAATAAACTCGTCACACCTTGCGGGTTTGTTGAGATGTGCATCTTCCTGTCTCATCTTCTTTGTGGCTGCCCTGTAACAAAAGACATATGTGTGATGCTCCAGATGTACTTGAAGTTATTTTGTTCAAAGCTGTCCCAGGTTATCCTTTGTATAAATAAAACACAGTTATCTGTCAATTCCTCCAGATAAAAAAAAAATTCTGTAATGTTTCAGCAGATTTGGATGGTTTGATGGTCCACATGTCATTTTCATACTCAGAGGGTTGTGGTGTGACTGAAATCTTTCTCCTTCAGCCGAATTATCTTCTTTACAACATCAAAGATACCTAAAGGATTACATTTGCATATGTTTCTTTCACACACTACCCATCGTGCAGATGTTTGAAGCATGAAACAGGGCATTTGAAAATTAGATGCTGCCATCTGTATGCTAATGTGCTCTCACATACTGCAAACATACACACACACACACACACACACACAAGCACACACAGTTTAATTAGATGCTAGTATTCTGAAAATAGGGTGTGTTTTCATGATTTATTAATAACGCTGCATCTTTAGCTTTCCCTTCAGGGAATCCCTTATGTAGGCACCACCTTGTATCATGTTTATTGGGGAAATTAAAAATAATTGACTAAAGGGAGGTTCTGTGGAAAACTCATGAACAAAAAATATCTGTTATAAACTAAGGTTGAAGAAATGGTTTATTACTGACTGGATTGCAAGCTAATAGCTAGTCTGAGCTAATGCCTATTCTAAGGTTAGCTAGAGCTAACAGCTAGTTCAGTTCAATTCAAGTTCAGTTTATTTACTGTATATAGCGCCAAGTCACAACAGAAGTTTATCTCAGGGATAAAAACATTTACTTACATATAAATGCCAAGGTTATCTATATGAGGAAGGAAGCCAGCAGACACACTGAGTTTTCATTTCATCACAGTCTCCCATGCTGAACAAGTACAGAGGAGTCTAAAAAAGCTAAGTCTGGTCCTCTGGACATTCAAAAAAACCAAAACAAAACAAAACAAAAAATTGTAGAAACGTTTCGTCTTTCGTCCGAAATACTTCCTCAGTCTCAGATGCTGTATTCAGCTCAGTCTTATAAATAGCACCCTCTCACAGTGGATCAACCAGTCAAGTACAGTCATTTCAGTCAAGTACAGAGGAGACATTGGAAAGGAAAAACCCCCTCATAATAGGAAAAACCCTCCAGCAGAACCAGGCTCAGGGCAAGCGGCTGTCTGCTTGAACTGACTGGGTCTGAGTCTGAGCTAACAGCCTGTCTAAGCTAGCAGCTAGTCTAAGCTAATGACTAGTCTAAGCAAAAGGTTAGTCTGAACTAACAGCCTGTCTGAGCTAACAGCTAGTCTGAGCTAACAGCCTGTCTAAGCTAGCAGCTAGTCTAAGCTAATGACTGCAAAAGGTTAGTCTGAGCTAACAGCCTGTCTGAGCTAATGGCTAGTGTGAGCTAACAGCCTGTCTGAGCTATCCGCTAGTTTGAGCATGGGCCAAGAACAAAATGGACTAGTTTTGTCGTAAAACAACTCCAGTCTTGAATATTCTGATGCATGCGCAATAATCAATCACTCTTGAATATTTTATAGTGGCCCAAACAAATGCTGTTCTATAAATCATTGCAGTCAGTTTTACATTGCATGGCTATTTGTGTGGAGTTTATTAGCAAGTGCTAATAGGAGCTACAGCAACTAGCATTAGCTTTCATCCATTAGCTTTCAGCAAGTATATTGCAATATTTCTGTCAGTATCTATGTAATGCTAAATTAATAAAGGCTTATAAAATGCAGTAGCACTCACATGAAATGTTGAGTTTTAGAACATTCTGATTCATGCTCAATAATCCAGGTAGAAAAAACCCCCAACAAAGTTAAGTCATGTCCTCTGGATGGTGTCAACCACAAGAAACCGTCCAGAGGACCTGATTTAAATTGGTTGGATTTTTAAACCTGGATTATTGAGCATTAATCAGGATATTTTGAACTATCTTGGCCATGACTGCCTCAAACAAGTCGGCAGGGGAGAGGGCGGACTCCAGAAACTATCTGATCACCATCAAACTGGCTGACCCACTATTGGTTGACTGCTATTTATAAGACTGAGTTGGCTGCAGCTCCTCGGACTGATGAAGTCTTTTGGATGACAGATGAAATGTTTCAATAAAAAGAAACCGTACTTTGTTGGATGTTGAGGCTTAGGTTGCTTAAAGACAAAGAATAGTGCTTTAGAGTCCTGCTTGGACTCGTTAACTAAGCTGGGATATTGTAATATTTCTGTCATCATTTCGCCGTGTCATACCAAACTAATTTTATTGTACAGATTGAAGTCGTTAAAGCGAACTGCTGAGATTTTTGAGCTTTGAGTTTATTTAACTTGGCAGCCATTCATTTTGGTTTTGACACCAATCAGACTAGCTGTCAGCACATCAGTATGGCCCAAATTTATCTCTATTTCTCTCTGTCCCCCTCTTATAATGCTATTTTTGCAAGTATCACTCAGCCCTCTGTGGATAGCAAGTGGCCATCAGGGCACTAACTATCAATTTTTAGGCTAATGGTCCTCGTTTTGCATGTGAACAACTAGTACTGGCTGTCACCAGCAAATTGATTGATACAGATGCTGAGCCACTACATGTATAGGTGCTGTTTATAAGACTGAGTTTGTTGTAGCTCCTCAGACTGAAGAAATATTGTGAATAAAAGTCAAAACATTTTAAACAATAAGAATCTGTCCAGAGGACCAGACTCAACCTTGTTAGATTTTAGGATGTGTACCTCTTGAATTCCTAAGTCTTATTTTCCTCTTTGGCTAACCGCGGCTAACAGCTGACCTCAGTCTCTGACTCAGTGTTCTCTGGAATTATTTAGCAGAACTGTTTTATTTTTTTCCACACACATTGCAAACAGCTCATTATGTACCTAATCCCACAGTTCTGGAACATCCCAGTCACTGGGCGTAACTCATTACATCTCTCTGCCTTTCAGTGTAACACAGATTGTGTCCTGAGCTCGTGATTTTTTGCAGACAAGGTCAGTGTTGGAACCGAAAACAGCCTCTCCCAGCGGCTGAACTGGGTTCACCCTCCCTCCTGCGTGGCCTTCACATTGAGAGCAGTGTGATTGTTGGAGTCGGGCCCAAGGAGAACTACACAGAGACGTTGAGCTTTCATGTGTCTTTATCGTGCTAAAAAAACACAAGCGCACATCAAACTCAGACCTTCTTGTTATCACTGAGCGTGCATCATGGGAGCACCATACGAGTGAAGGATCACATCAGACAGAACAGAAGAGGAACAATAAGGAAGGAGTGTCTGCAGAGGGGAGACAGCGGACTGGTGGATGGTCTGCTGTGGGTGGAGAGCTTTTGTTAAGAAGAGGGATGATTTTTCTTCGTCTTTACATACTGGGCCTTTACCTTACTTGGTCATCAGGCAACTTGCAAGAACAGCAACTCTGAGTCCTGCTTCAACCGGGGCAGGGAGGGCTTCGAAAAGGCACAGACACAGTAACTTTAGCGAAAGAACGAGTCTCCCTGTGGCTTCGACTATGGAAAGTCAAGGCTGTGGGGTGTAATTTGTGGTTGAGAAGGCAGCAAGCGCGGATCATTCTTCTGCTGCTTTTATCGCAGACTTGCTGCTGTTCGTAAGTTTTTAAACGTGCGCTCAGTGCTGTGGACAGTACTTGTTTTCTTCAGGCCCACCTGATGCCTTTGGTGACGTCACCGCCGTATGGAACGAGATGTGGAAGTACTGCATTTCCAGTCGAACTATAAGGTAGGAGACGGCGTGGTGTGGGCGAGTGTAGCTGGCAGCGGCCTGTGGTTAACAAACTGCTTGTCTCCTGGGCTGACCGCAGCAGTGTATGCAGATATTTCTGACATTGGACTGATCGAATAACATTCCTCTCTGTATTCTCAGTGCTTGGTGGTTTCCTCTCTGGAACCATGGAAATATATCATCAGTCTGCTGACAAAGGCAGTGAAAAACATATTTAATGTCTTTCTTAGCTGCAAAGGAACCAGTGCAGTTGTATAGAAAAACCTCTGATGATTTTCTCTCTTTCTTTGTCTCCTCAATGTGCACGATGAAGTGACCATAACTGTTAGTGTCATCAAGAAACTATTTTCAGTGAGCAAGAAATGGTGCATTTGTGATGATTTGGTCCTCATGGCATTCTCAAATGTAACATCTCCAAGTGTTTATCACACTGGATAGTTTAATGTCTAATACATTTCAAATCTGGCCTTCCTTAATGTGGCACCTTCACGTTTTAAACATTTAAAATAAATTAACTATGACAATCAGAGCGATGTTTAATATTATGAACGTCTTCAGTTACTGAGATTGAAAACAGCTTGGTTTATGACATCATTCATCTCTGCTGCTTTGTATCTTTTCCCAGTGAATTTTCGATACCGATTTTAATCATGACATTGTTTTGATAGGAGCAATATGTTTTTCCCTCATGAGTGAGGGAAGAATGGAGCGTGAGATTGACAGACAGTTTGATGCAGCATCTGCAGTATTGCGGACTCTGTGCCGGTCCATTTTGATGAAGAGGGAGTTGAGCTGTAAGGCAAAGCTCTCTGTTTACCAGTCGGTCTATGTTCCTACTCTCACCTATGGCCATGAACTCTAGTGACTAAAAGAATGAGATCGAGGATACAGATGGTTGAAATGAGTTTCCTCCACAGGGTAGCTGGACTCTCCCTTAGAGATGGGGTAAGAAGTTCAGAGAGACTCAGAGTAGAACTGCTCCTCCTCCACTTCGAGAGGAGCCAGTTGAGGTGGTTCGGACATCTGGTAAGGATGCTCCCTGTGCATCTCTTTAGGGAGGTACTTTGGGCATGTCCAACTGGGAGGAGACCCCAAGGAAGATCCAGGTCATGCTGGAGAGACTGTGTATCTCAGTTGACCTGGGAACACCCTGGAATCCTCCCAGAAGAGCTGGAAGAGGTGGCTGTGGAAAGAGATGTCTGGACCTCTCTGCTCAAGCTGCTGCTCCCACAACCCGACTTCGGATCAAGCGGAAGATAATGGATGGATGGACAGATGGCTGGCTGGATGGGTGGATTCTGAGTTCTTCAACTCACATGAAAGAATTTGAATTAGTTTTACACCAGATGCCATTCCTGACACAACCTGGCCTCAAACCTGCAGCTTCGGGATTATGAGACCACAGCACTGACCACCAAACTACCACGGCCCCACATTTCTAAATGATGGTAATCACTGCAAAAACTCTACCAATACTTTGCAGACATATGCTGTGATAGTGGCATAAAACAAGAAAAAGACAAATGTTATTTGTTGCCATTTGTGAAACGTTCAAGTGAAGGTCACTTGTTTTGTTTCTGTTCACCAATTCATTCTAATCCATATTTAGGAGCTTTAATGTAAAATCATTAGTTCCCATATCACCCCTATCTATTCCTCTTACTCACTTGATCCTGAGCATAAAACATTTAATAACATAACATAATAGGATATTGAGGAGAAATTACTGGTAAATGTTTCAGTGTCTGTGACTTAGAGCGCACGCTGTAGCTGCACTCATGCTTTGACATGTAGGAGGACATGTATAAAGGCAGCAGACCAAGAAGAATAACCGAGAATTAGAGGTGGGGCTTTGAAGCCCACATTTTAAAAGTTATGTTTGGGCTGTCTGCACAAAAACACAAGGATGACGTTTCAAGTTATTTTTTATTTTTCAAAAATTTTTCATTTTGGGGGTGTCCAAAACACCATTGTCATGTAGATGCAAAGCTGAAACGATAAAAATATAATTTGCACAGACTTGAATCTTCTATTTGCCTGTCGAGCACTTTATCTCTCATCGTTTCCCATTTTTCTGTCGGACTGAGCCAAAAATGAGAAATAAAATAAAAGAGCCAGTGAAGATTGTTGTGGGACAATCCACCTGTCAGCGAAATGACCGTGACGAGGCCCAAACACAAGTGTTCCCGAACACATCTTGAATCCGTTAGCTGTGACACCGTAGACACCAGGCGACATTTGAGCCGGCTCGCTCGGTCTCACTCAAAGGAGTGTGGCGATGAAAACATGATTTATTCATTGATGCGTCCACGTCCCGTAGCGGGCATCCTCAGAACGGAGCAGCAGAAAGGAAGCTGCGACGCAAACTGGGATTTTTGGACACCTTCAAGAGAGACTCGTAGAGCTTTGCGAGAGGTAAAACACTGAGTGGTTCTGGTTTTATGAGCTCAACTTGATTAAACGTTAAAAATCAAACAGCGGTCCCTCACCCCTGTGTTGGTTCTTCAGCATGCTGGCTATATGAAGGGACCGGGGGGTTAAAGGAACTGGTTGTAATGGAAATGTACTGACCGGCCAACGAGCAGTGCATCTGTGAGTAAAAGGAAAAAAAATCAAACTGTGGAAAAACTGAGACGCGTCTCGGATAGAAGCCATGTTCTGCTTAAAAATGGCACGACTTGATTGTGTTTCTCCAGTTCTACATATAACAGCTACGTTTTCTGACTTATCTATATTTTTATTAAATGCTCATATGCATGTGCTCTTTTTAAAATCAGAGCCACTCTATAAGTTTGGACATTCATAGTTAATTTCAAATTCACGTCATCATTTTGACCTCATGTTTCAGCAACGCTTATTGTCTGTATATTTTGGGTGTTTCACTAAAGTCATTTCATGTCATTTCCTGTGTTCATGTTTGACTGTCATTTAGCAAAATATCTCTAACTATTTTATGGATTTTTTTTAATTAAACTTTTAAAAAGTAATCATTGGATGCACATTTACAACTGATTAGCTTTTGGGGTCAACTCTGTTCAAGATGGCTGCCCCAGCTTATCAACCTTAACAAATTTTATAAAAGGCTATAACGGTCAGTTTGAGATTCTGAGCTAAGCGTTGGTGTGGTAGTTGCTGAGGGTTATCCTCATCACACACTGACTTCTAACAGGTCTTTATTTAACATTTTGGCAACAATATGTGACCTATCACATAGAACTGAGTCACATTTGTTAGAAATGAACAAAGCAGTTTTTCAGACTCCTGTTTTTTGAACTACAGTACATTAAGATACCCAGATCATGCTGACATCATGAGCAGTTCCACAGAAGTGGCTCGATTTGTCTTGATAATCAGGATAACCCCTGTAAAATTGGTCTGAGTCCCCGTTTTATCATATTCTGTTGAGGATTTTCTTTTTACTTCACAGAGGAAACCTCAATTCATAGTTGGATGTTGGGATTTTCCAGTTGGTATTGAAATTAGCTTTGCTAGCACGCAGAGACAAATGTAGGCTTTTCTGCACCATCATTAGTTGTACTGCTCAGAAACATGCTTAAAAACATTCTTTAGGGTTATATTTCTGACAGTTCATTGATGAGACGCATAGATAAGGTTCATCATCATATTTTAACAAAATACAAACATCACAAGTTTTTCAACCAGTGCACTATTGCTGGCTCTCAACTTAGTGCCCATCTTTGGATCGACATGACGAACCACATACCGTATTTTTCAGACTATAAGGTGCACCATATGAAATGGCGCAATATCAATGAACGGGCCTGTTTTCATACATAAGGCGCAAGGCTCACTGTTGATTTTTACGAAAATTAAAGGATTTCAAGTGTGCCTTATAGTCTAAAAAATACGGTATGTTCCCCCTTCAAGGAATGCTAGTTTATTGGTAACCAGGACCAGTGTTGCCAGGTCCGCTTATAATAAGCGACTTTGGGCTTGGTTTTTTCTAACGTCGCTTGTGAACCTTGTGAGTCGTGGGTTGTAGTTTTTTGGGGTTGTTTTGAACGTGAATTTTTCTTATTTGGACTTGACTTTTTTACCGAGTGAAACTTGTCAATTATCTTCCAGTTCCGCACAATAAAGCAAAAGACGAGTGGTAGTTGGTAGCTTGTCCCTTCCATGCCCGTTTCCTGTTTATCACTCCTGCCCAATTTTGCGAGGCGACAGGCGCACACCCAAACACTCATACTGTGGCCGACCACTAGTGGGCTCCACTCACACGCAGACGCAGAGGTCAGGATGTTTCGTTTTCAAAAATATGTAGAAAAATTATGATTTACATATTTGTTACATGTGTAGGAGATGGATAGAGGAGGTTATATCACTACACATATGCCAAATGTATTTTTTATCAGAGCTTAAAATTATGTTATTCAAAGTGTTTAGTATAATTTTGCTGTTGTTTGTGTAAGGCCATAATAAATGTGTTTATGCTGTTTAAAAACAGCCTCTGTTTTACACAGTGTGGTGGGTTGCCAGTTGGGCTTTTTTGGGGGCTTGTTTTTGTAGAGCTGGTTGCTTGTTTCTTTTGCGAGATCTGGCAAAACTGTCCAGGACCATAGATACCAGTGTGTCTTCTCACATTTCTACAGCTCTACGGTTTTTCTGATCTACGCTTAAGTTGCAGTCTGTATCCACAAACCTTTGAATAATTTACCACACCCGTCTCACCCACAGGGACGCCACCATTGTACACATTTGTTCTCCTCTTTCCTTTATTGTTTCTTTAAGAATTAGCGTAATATCTCTGAGAGTTTGAGCGTCTTCGTGCAAAATTCTAGAGATTGATCTCTGCTCTCGTGAGATAATTTTTATTTACGATGCCTTTTATTGCTGAGGGACTGAAACATTATTCCGTAGCACAGCTTCTGCTGCAGTATGCACTCTGCTCATGCTAAGCTGTTCATCTTTTGAAATGCTAATGATCTGAGGTTTGTTTATTTACTTTAATATACAGGAATGTCAGCCTCTCCTCAGAGCACCTTCATGTTTCAGGGTTTTTTGTTTTTTTTTGTTTTGACGTGTCTGAATCGAAAAGAAACGGAAAGCTAACGAATCATTTGAAAAGTGTTTCTATATCTTGATACACAAATGCTGTTTTAGACGCTGTATGAATGATTAAAGCGAAGCAGAAATCCTGTGCTGCTTGTGCTCAGTGGGCTGTGACGGCCCTCACACTGCCGTGCCTCCATGCTAAGGCTTTGTCTCACCCTGGTTTATTACTTTTGATGACATATTCTTTGTGCGTCCCTTCGCAGAGCCGGCTCGGAGGATAATGAGGACGGTTGCTGCATCAACTTATGTAATGGCGAGCAAGAGGAGGGCTTGGTTGTGTGTGTGTGTGGGGGGGGGGGAGTGATGAGCTCATGCTGCTGCACTGCAGCTTTCATTGACGCTCTGCACCTTTTTGGTTTTGTGGCGCTGATTATTACGTGTGCAAAGGTGCACAGTCATGTTTGCACTAATTGTTTAATTAATTCAAATAAGAAATTCAGGTTTCAGTTGACAAACTGAAAGGAGAAGGGTTCATTTGTGTTTATTTAAAGCCAACGAGTCTTGGATTCTTAATTTCCAAGCTTGAATTTGACTAATGTAATGATATTTGTGTCTGACAGTGAATGGAACGTCCTTTCACCTGAGCTGAGCGAGCGGCGCTCGGGTCGATGGCTGCTTTTAGTCCTCCGACTCTCCTCTGGGGGGGAAGTGCTGCCTCATTATCTGGCACGTGTTTTTTGATTTATGTGAGAAACGAGCCAACGACGGCAGGTTCATGTTTATTAACGGTTTAATAAAGCCCTGTTTTACAACATTTATACTGTGGTCTTAATATGGATAAAATGCTGACCTGCACATGACTACTGTAAAGGCCCATCGTTCCTTGAAGGAATGCACATCACCCGCTGACTTTTAAAAAAACTATTCAATCACATGCGAAACTGTATGATGTTACTCAGAGTAGAGTTCAGTGTTGTGGATGATTCTCAGCTACTACCACACCAGATCTGAGGTCAGTATTTGTAAAACTGACTGAGGCTGGCCTCAACAGTTGATTCCCTCCAGACGTGTTTTCACTACCGTATTTTCCAGCATATAAGTCACAGTGTTTTGCAGCGATGATAATAATAATAATGTCACACAATGTCATCACTGTATGTTTCCATACAATGACGAAATTAGTCTCTGCATTTAACCC
>JAVCKU010000172.1:9219644-9233263 GCA_032273985.1 Hypsolebias coamazonicus | reverse complement strand
AAAACATGAAAATTAACACAGACATAGTGCTATACAACATTTTACACACATTCCAGGGAGTTTATCAGCTAAAAAAAAAGTAAATTTTGGGGTAAGTTCCTCTTTAATGACAGTAACTGATGTCCTTCCCCTGATTCTTGGCTTTCAGTAACTGTGACCCCCTGAGCAGTTTAGTTGAAAGGCCCAGGGTTAAACCAATATGTGTTTCTAAGAAGAAAAATGTTAGAAAAATGCTGACTTTATAATAACTAAGTTCTCCTGTATGAAACAACATAAACCATCCTTGCTGCTGTGCTGTTGAGATCATTTGTGGTGCACAAAGAGAACCTGTCGCAGCATTACTTCTGCTTTCCTTTGTCAGTGTTAGAAACGTTTCCTCAAACCAGTGAGATTTGTATGTCTCTGCTTTGTGGCCTGTTTTCTTTATTCCCTTCTGTTTGAGTTGTAAACTGACATCCCTTGTCAATTCTCCAGCCAGCGTTACTGCATCTGTAACCCCACGGTGGTGCGACAGTTCAGGAACCCTGACACTATCTTCATCCTGGCCTTTGCAATCATCCTCCTCAACACTGATATGTACAGCCCCAACGTCAAGCCCGAGAGGAAAATGAAACTGGAAGACTTCATCAAGAATTTAAGAGGTAAAATAAAAACAGCTAAGATGTAACAATTTAGAAGGTTAACACATTTGTTGATACGTGGCATTTCACTCAGCTTGTCCCCTTACAAGCTAGTAAGAAGTTTTGTAAAGTTTGACTTTCCTCATCTCAAATAAAACCTGATATCCTTGCCTTGACGGAGCATTTAAAACAGACTCGACTTTCTAGTGACTTCAGATTTGTTGCCGGCGTGCTGTAATTCATCCAGTCGAGGAGGAAGCTATAATCCTGCCTTTCTTTTGCTTCATAAAACTCAGTGAAAAGGTTAATCAAAGGCTTGTTCAAAGAGAGGATGTTCCCAAAGTTTGATCGGCGACTGCAGATTGTTTAATGGCATCAAATCATCCAGCGTAATTAGTGGTTCTGTCGATGGCTGCCTGCACTTCAAAGCAACCGGCAGTAACAAAGAAAAGGGAAGTCAGACCTATCAGAAAGATAAATTAGAGGAGCGTCAGATAAGAAATGCAGTAAAATGTGGTTACAGGTGTATTCAGAGCTTGATGTTCTCTTGCAGCAGTAATCTGGTTGCTTTTCCAAAAATCAGAATCATATTTAGCATTTCTAATGGATTGCTGGTGATGAGTTTCATAGAAAATGTAGGAAGACAACCAATACATTTGTAATTCATATATCTTACCATGTCGTGGTAGAGGATCGGACTCATGCATGTGCCTCTGCTCTTGTAGCAAACTCAAAAACGAGAGACGTATATTCTGATTTTCCTCTACTTTGTAACTGATTGAACCTCTTGTCTTGTATGTGGTGCGGTAACGACGAGTTTCATGTGTTTCAGGTGTGGACGATGGAGAGGACATACCCCGGGACACTCTGGTTGGCATCTACGAGAGGATCCGTAAGCGAGAGCTCAAGACCAACGAAGACCACGTGTCTCAGGTGCAGAAGGTGGAGAAGCTGATTGTGGGAAAGAAACCAGTGAGTACTACTGATTGTCTTTTCTGTTCAAATCATAGAAATGTTGGACTTTTTTTGGTTGTTGCTGTCATTTCAGACACTCAGTGGTGTATCACTAGCCAGTCTTTTTAATCTAAACTTATTACAAAAAGTAGTTCTACCACTTGATCCATTCTTCTGGTCTACAAATAAAAAGGTTTGAGGAACAGAGGGAAGTGATCTCTTGCATCTCCAGGTTATGTGTGGAGCAACATACATGGGTTTAGACCTGGTGATACTGACGCACCCAAAGCCACCTTTGGCACTTGCCACTGTCTCAACTCTCATCAGTTCCACACCGCACCAGCTAAGAGCCTGCCCACTGCCAGTACTCCCACCGACTCAGCCCGGTTTATGGGACCATCTTGTTTGTGGTTCCAAGCAAACTGCTCCGCGGTGCAGCATTGTATGTATCTCAGATGGAGCTTCCTCTGCTGAGGCAGATTAGAATGAATTCTTCGTTGCCTCTCCGCCGCGTAATTAAAGACTCGGTGCGTTACTTTGGCATTAAGGCATGTAGGAATTCCTCTTCATAATTATCAAGTCCAAGTGGGTTTTCAAGGGAAGTCCACAGTTTATTTTCTCGTAGTTATGCATTCCTTTTCATTTAACAGAACCAATGGGATCAGCGCCTCTTCTTTGCCATGTTAATAAGAGCACAGTCTTCAAGGGCAACTTTGTATACAGAAAGATTAGATTTTTATGCTTGTGAGAAATAACCATGTAAATAATTGAAAGGTAACCTTTGCATAAGGCTTTTTTTGTCCTCTATCCTTAGATTGGATCGCTCCACCATGGCCTGGGATGTGTAAGTGGGCTAATAAATATTCTGCATCTGAATAGCTTTGCAAATCAGTCAAAGATTGATGCTAGAATAACCTCTGTATTTTTTTTTATTTTATTTTTTTTTAGGTGTTGTCATTGCCTCATCGTCGCCTGGTGTGTTACTGTCGGCTATTTGAAGTGCCAGATCACAGCAAGCCCCAGAAGCTGGGCCTGCATCAGCGGGAGATCTTCCTGTTCAATGACCTCCTTGTGGTAAAAGCCCTCATCGTATATTTTAGTTTTCCTCCCCTCTTCTTTGTCTCCTTTTCTTCTCCGGAGCAACACTTTATGGCATTTCTTTTGATGATTTTAGATTACAAAGATTTTCCAGAAGAAGAAGAATTCAGTCACATATAGCTTCAGACAGTCCTTCTCTCTGTATGGGATGCAAGTGATGCTGTTTGAAAACCAGTGTGAGTAACTGTTGCCTTTATCTACCAGCCTGCAGCCGAGGTTTGATGAAGCACAGTGTGTTTTTACTTGGGTTTTAATTCATGACCCTTCTTAGTAAACGTCTGTTCGCCTTTGCCGTAGATTACCCAAATGGAATCAGACTCACGTCGGCAATCCCAGGTGCGGACATCAAAGTGCTCATCAACTTCAACGCGCCCAACCCCCAGGACCGCAAGAAGTTCACAGATGACCTGCGGGAGTCGATCGCCGAGGTTCAGGAAATGGAGAAATACAGAATAGAGTGTAAGACACCACCCCCACCCCTCCTGCCTTGTCCTCTTCTGGATAAATGAAACAGAAATGGCACGGTCCTCATTCTTCATGCGGGGTTCACCATTAAGGTGTCTGAGGGGACGCCATTTTGTTCTGAACATTGAAAAGTGCAGTTGCATGTAGGAGCAGTACGATTAAAGCTATTTTCACCTGCGGCCGAAAGGGCAAAAGTGGGTTTTGCTCGTGTTTGTGTCGTCTCTGTTACCAGATTATTTCCTAAACCACTGGATGACCTTTTAATGAGATTCTCAGACAGTTATTGCTGGATGTATAGTTTTTTTGAACCCGTCCGGAGGACCAGACTTAACTTTTTTAGATTTTTCTACCTGGATGCTTCAGGATACTGGATGTACAGCTACAACACATTCAAGATGGCTGCCACAACCAACTTACCATAAACAGAATATAACAGGCTCTAACTCAGTCCATTTCACAGATATCAACCTATAATTTGATGTGGTAGTAGCTGAGACTGATCCCCCTAACACATTTTAAGCACAAATAGCTTTGTTTAAAACTTTACCATTAACTTTGTGAAGTCCGCTTCATCTGTTTGTTAGCAAAATATCTCGCAAATCACTGAAAAGATTTTATTTAAACTTTCATGAAACCATCACTGGATATTCAACTCATTAATTTTTGTAGTCCTCATCAATTTAAGATAGCCATTAGATCAGTCAACGTAAAAATGGCTGCACCTCGGTTACTGACCATAAGCTAAACGTTGATGTAGTAGTAGCCGAGAGTCATTACCAACACATACTTTGAGCTCGGCATCTTGTGATTGTGCGTAACTTTAGTATTAGTGTCTGACCTAATCCTTCAAGAAGCACCAGGCCTTTAACTTGTATCTGTATTGTTTTTAAACTTGGGACAGAGAAGTTTACGATCATTGCACGGTCGGCGGGAGATGCAAAGTTGCTGCCACTCACCTGGCTGTTTTCATGACTGGTTTCCACAGCCGAGCTGGAGAAGCAGAAGGGGGTGGTGAGGCCCAGCATGTCGCAGAGCTCTGGCCTGAAGAAGGAAACTGGAAACGGGAACATGAACCGTGCCAGTCTGGACGACAGCTACGCCATGGGCGAGGGCCTGAAGAGGAGCGCCCTCAGCAGCTCTCTGAGGGACCTGTCTGAAGCAGGTATAGCCTGAACCTCCTCTTTTTATAGCAGCTGGTTTATAAACAAAGGGTCCTCCTTTTATCATCCTTCTCTCTGAGAGGAGTTTAGGGGATAAAAATAGCAAAATGTTGATCCACTGCACCATACATTAATTTGAAAGCTCTCTTCGTTAACTCCATTAACTCCCTCGTGATTGGATGGTTTGGTCTGGAAGGGGTTCCTTTAACTTGTGCTTTTTGGCAGCTTCTCTAAGAAACAACATCAATGGAAACTACTCACTTATGTTCATTTGAATGCATTTCCCCCCCCAAATGTTTTCATCAACGTTTTGATTGTGTTTTGTTTAAATTATTAAGCCTTTTTTTGCATTCCTGAGTTTGTTACATTCAAAGACATTTCATAAAAACTTATGCTTTAGCCAGAAATCATCTGTCTCCTGTCAACTACAGAGGCTGTACGCTTTGCTTAATAACGCTACGTGAGCTGTGCTTACTTGTGTCGTTGGACGGCAAAAACGTCTTGCTAGTTCATCACCTGGTGGGATTCCTGTTAAAAGTACTAGGATTCCCACTAAAATCAGCTAAATGGTTGCTTGGCACAAAGACGTACGAATCAAAACGCCAGCCTTTCCATTGTTTCTCAAAGAACAACCCAGATCTGAGGTTAGACAGATTCCAGTGAGTCCTGCTTGGACTAAACTGGGCTTAGTATGACTCCGCTTGCACTTGATTCAGCAAAAACACTCTTGTTTGGTACATTCTACACATCTATGTACGTTCGCTATGCTTTTCATAGTCGGTTGTAGTCCTCATGGGACTGCTAACCCTTGACTTCCTCCTCTGTGTAATACGATGGCCAGTTGATGCCGTAGTTGTGGTGGTCTGGACAGACAAAGTTTGGTGAATCCTTTGTGACTCTAGTTGAATCTCTCGTGGGCGGCTGTGGTGAGTGGTTAGAGCAGTCGTCCTCCAATGCAAGAGTTGGGGTTTCGAATCCACCAGCAGTCACATGCCCAAGTGTCCCTGGGCAAGACACTGAACCCCTCAATGCCTCCGATGTGTGTCCAGTTGGTTTATGAATGTGATAAAGCTCTGATTAGTCTATTTGATTGATTTGTTCAATTAGCTTTGTATAGATCTAGTAGATGATGTATGAACGGGTAAATGAGGCACAGATTGTGTTGTAAAGAGCTTTGAGTGTCTTGATAAGATAGAAAGGTGCTTTATTAGTACAGTCCATTTACCATTTAACTTGTGCAGGACATTCCCCCTGAAGAAAGGAGTGACTTGTCAGTGCCTTAAGTTTCTTTGTAAGGAGGAAGCGTCTTACTGGGCTGCGACTGTCGGAGGCCTAAATTTGCAAGAAAATGGGCAATGTTACCATCGCAGTCCCTTGAGTGACCAATTCTTATAAACACATGCTCTATTTTTGAGCATAGCTTGCAAAGCTGTATTCTAGACCAGTAGCGCTCAGTGCTGGACTTGAGGGACACTACCCTGCATGTGTTAGTTGTTTCCCTGCTCCTCAGCAGGTCTTCAAGTTCTGCAGAAGCCTGTTAATCACTCATTGATTCAAGTCAGGTGTGTTGAAGCAGAGAAAGATCTAAAATATGCAGGTTTGTGGCCCACGAGAGCCAGGACAGGGGAACGCTGTTCTCAGCCATGCAAATTGTTTTGTTGCCCGTTTTCACCCACATCATACCTGCCTCGGCAGCCCCCCGCTTATATTTCAGATTGAGTCAACTTTTGAAATAAAAGTAGACTCATTTGGACAAGTATTTTACTCATGGTTTATCAGCTGTGAGAACAATATTCACCAACTAGTCACAAATAGTTGTGTCTGTTAGCGCCACATTGCAGTACTTTTAGACCATTGTCTTGGGTTAATCTTCGGAAAACGATGGAAAGACCAGTCGGTTCATCACCTGGATGATTTGTGCAACCCTGTGCTGAGCATAATCTCAACATTTAGCTGCTTTTAGTGGAAAAAGTCACAGACATCACACAAGGTGATGGCGTAGCAAAGACAGTTTTGCCGTCCAACGTGGCACGCGCTCATCGACTCTCTGATCCGAGCTGAACAGCCTCTGTAAGCAAATGTGAATGTTCAACATTCTCGAGCAGCAACAAGATTTTAGTCTCTTGTCCGTTCCATGTCCATGTATATCAGTGTGGCGCTGTCTCTGTCCCTCGGAAGCAAGAACACATTTCATCCATCCCAGACAGCAGCTGTGTGACGTTATCAGATGATTGACTTGATAACACAGTGAAACCGTCTGTCTCTCAGCTCGGAACATGATTTTTCTTTTGTCACCGCTTCAGTGGGAAACGAGTCAAAACACGAGGAAGTTTGTAGACATCTATCTGCCCTCCTGTCCCCTGTGTTTTTCAGTGCAGGATGTGGCATGTTAGTGAAATCATTTTTTTGTTTTCTTTCCTGCCATTCTCCATTCCATGTGCATTTTAATGTCCATACACATCAGGTATTTTCCTGTCTGTGTGTAATTATTGGTCATATATCACTGACTGAGTGGGCCTCAGAACAACTGCCCGCCCTCAGACCCAGATCTGCCCACACGCCCCGCGTGCAGCAGTATTGCTTTTGATACTCGGACTGAGCCAACGCTTAACCTCGCTGACATCCTGTGGACATGCCTCCTCTGCACCGGCCTTGTGGCAGGACTGTAGATGCAGGCAGCAGCCTTCGGGTGAAACTTCAGAGGACGTTGAGATTTATCTGAATCCTTTCTCAGTTTGATCAGACCCAACAATCAAAGTGTGCGTTAAATTCAAAATAGCTGAAATTGGAGTTTCCTCTTGAGTGAAGCTTTAGCTTCGCCGGAAAAGCCCCACCTGCCCACCACCACCACCTTCTCAGACCTGATGCCCTCCCCCGCCCGTCATATTTCCACTGCACCGCCCCCTCTTACGGGACTGGTGGGAGGCCTAAAAGAAATGTCTGTAGTCGATCCAGAAGTGCTGTCCATCTCTAATATTTGGTATTGCATGTCTCGGGCAGGCAAGCGGGGGCGTCGCAGCAGTGCAGGATCACTAGACAGCAATATGGAAGTAAGTTGGAAGCAGCTGGTATCCGAGCTACTCTCTATGTGATGATGTGCACTGTGAAACACTCCATTTATTTTTAGTCTTACACCTTTTTTGCTCCATAGACTCAGTCCATTTGTTTGGATCATTTATTTATTTTCTTGATGGGATGCCTTATAACCTGCTTGCCTCAGTTAGTGTGCATGCATGGGTTGCCTGCCTCTGATCCTGCCCCTACTTTTTTTATTTATTTTTATTCAGAGATCTCCTGTTTTGGTCATGTTATATGACCAATATACACTTTACCCTCATACAAGCATGACTCCCACTAATGCCTCCTCTGATCTCTCCCCCCACTCTCCTTGTCGCCTGTCTCTGTCTCTCATTCGATCACGTCCAAGCAGTTTTCATTTGGTTCTTCTCTTTGGCAGGGTGGTAATTCTGAAAGACACTAGGAAACTCTTCATTTCCTGCAGCCCCTCTCCCTGTCTGGGTCTGTCTTTTTTCTCTCTCTCTCCCTCTCTCTCTCTTATCCACAACTTTTCTTGGATGCTGTGAGGTTCAGGGAGGAATGTAGCCTTCATAATGAGACATGGGCTTAGAAAGAAATTCATTCATTCATTTTGCACTCATTTCACACCATCACGAGTTCAAGCGGTATAAAGCCTGGGACCCTGGAAATTTTATTCTGCTTTCACAGACTTTAGTTTACAGTGTTAAAAAATAATTAGGTAACAGTGTTGGACCCCAACCAGGAGGCAGAGTGCCCTGCGTTGTTGTGAAGTCTGCACACGAGTGCTCAGTTCCTCCTGCCCTCTGACTTGTAGTTGAATGTGTGGATAATGAGTTGCCTGCCACACCCTCTGCATGTGGAAAGCGTGCCTTCACTAATACAGCACCAGTTTGCATGTGGGACTCCT
Source organism: Hypsolebias coamazonicus (assembly GCA_032273985.1). Taxonomy (NCBI): domain Eukaryota; kingdom Metazoa; phylum Chordata; class Actinopteri; order Cyprinodontiformes; family Rivulidae; genus Hypsolebias; species Hypsolebias coamazonicus. The sequence goes on along the minus strand of JAVCKU010000172.1, from coordinate 9,225,020 downwards.
GTTAGGGTTTGGCACGTTGAAGCTGAAACGTGCCGTTTTTGGACCCGTTAGTGCCATTAATGATGCTCATGAACGTGTTTGTGTTGCACAGTTTCCTGTTTTTAGACCTAACAGCAGTTTCTTTGAACGTGGCCTCCGTCGTGTTTTAAGGTTTTCCACAGCTGAGATCCTCATGCTGCTGCCTTTCATCAAAACATTTTGTTTTCTTTTAGTTTGTCATTTGCATGCCGTGTAACATTTTGCTACTTCTTTATCTGAATTAAGAGAGCGGGGTTTGTCTGGGCTGTGGCTCATTGGGCGCCGCGGAGAAGCTCCGTGTCTGACGGATGTTTTGTCGCCTCGTTTCTCTCCTGCAGGGGTCCATCATTAGCAGTCCGCACACACGGCGGAGAGCGACCACGCCACGAGAGGGCTCCTCCCGCGCCCATCCCCCCATCCCGAACTCGGCGTCGACGTCCATCCTCGGGTCGCTCTTTGGCAGCAAGCGAGGGAAGCCGTCGTCGCAGAGCCAGCCACCTTTAGCGCCAGGCGGCCACCCCACCCTCATATCGCACAAGCCCCACCCGACCAACCTGCACCACACAGCACAGGTAGCACACGTGGTGCAGTCCCAACACCCCGGCCACCACTCCCAGTACTGTCCGGCCCCGCAGAACCCCCCGCCTTACCACCACCACCACCACTACCACCCGCCGCCGCACACGCAGTACCACCTGCACCCGGCCTACTCCTCGCACGCGCCCCCGCATTCGCAGCACAGCCACTACGGCCAGCACCCGCACCACCCGTCCCACTCCCACCACCACAGTCAGCAGGCGGGTCCGGCGCACGGCGGACCCAAACACAAACACAGTGGCATCAGCACCGTGGTGTGATGCTGCGGACGAACGCGGAGAGGAGGACTTTACCGAGGAAGGACAATCGCTCACACCAAAGGGACTGACAGCATGACTCTATGGCCTGTCCACTGTGTTTCAGCTGCTGTGATGGGAACCAGTCACACGCAGCCACCGTCCTCACTTCCAGCTCCAACCAATATGCAGAATAGGAATCGGACTCAAATCTTCCAATAGGGGCCTTTTTCAGTTTGCCTGACTTGGGGGCCTGCACGGCTCCCATCAGGGCTTTATTTTTTTTTTCTTTGTGCGTGTTGGTAGGGGTTGGGTCTGCACACACACATGCACACACATGCACACACAAACACCGCCCGTCTGGACAGCTGAAGAGGAAATGTGTCGTCTCTGCTCCCCGCTGCCTCGACCTCCGACAACCCGTTCTACCTTCACATAATCAGGAGGAGCGGCGGGCTCAGCCGAGACCACCACTGACTGTTTTCTTGTGCACAGCTCTTCGGTTTGCAGATTTTTACCGTCAGGGGAACGCTACGAGTCGCCGCCTCCCGTAGAGCTCTTATATAGCGGGAAAACCTCGATATAATCATTTCACACTAACTGCGATGGATGGACAGGTAAACAAGTCAGAGTTGTTCTAGTTGCTGTATTTACTGTAGATGACTGCTATATGTCCTGTGTCCTAGCTCCCATAAATAAATGTGCCAATATTAATGCATAATCTATTTAGTCAAGACTTTATGTACAGTGTATTGTGTGTAAAGTAATTTGTAAGATTATACTTACAATTATTATTGGCAAAATTGACTTTTATCAGTATTATGCTGACTCTGTGGTGACAGGATGGAGATCTGGAAGGAGGGAGCTCCCATTCAGTCCTTGAATCGGTTTTGGAGCCTTTTTTTTTTCTCCTTTGGCAGGAAAAAGAGCCTTTGGGTTGTAGCTGTTGCATACTGGCCTGAAGCCTCAAAGCAGACATTTATTGTAAAAGAAACCTCGCTCGCCGACGCTGCTCGAAAGAAGCGGACGACGGCAGCGTTAAGAGCTTCTCGACTCGTTACATTTGGCCTCAAAGGAAATTTTTCATTGTTGCCTTTGAAATATGCAACAGCTGCATCCATGGCTCTTGAAATCCAAAATTGAGATTTTTTTTTTTTTTTTTTTTTGCTTTGTATGAATTGTTTTTTTCATCCACCAATGGGATGTGGTGGGTGATGAGTTTATGCCCCTTATTATATGTGCAATATCTTCGTACTGATTTTGTACACTAAGAGCTAACAAGGTCTCCCTCCTGTTTGTGCGTTTTCATGTCTCTAGATATATTTATTTATTTTTCGACCCCCTGTCCGAGTCTCTCTCTGTAAATTAACGTCCGTCTGTCCTCCCGTTGTCCTGCGAGGGTCACAGGCCTGGAGTTCTTGAGTTCATGTTGCATGTGATGTTCTTGATGCGAGGCTCTCCTCTGCACATTGTTTAAACGAACCAGTGTTACCATTGAAAGTTCAAGTGCAATCATGTTTTGAAGCAAACAAACAAACAAAAAAATACACAGACTTGTGCTTAAGAGTGGAAGTCTGTATACCAGGATGAGATTCAGGTGAGGAAAAAGTAGTTTTTGTTTGTTTCGAGCTCTATAAATACTTAGTTGAGAGTAGAAAGAAGAATGTGTGTATATATTTTAATAAAACGGAACATACTGTATGCCTGTTTGGGCTGAACAGAAATATTTTGCAGGACAAGCACATACAGAAGAACACTTTTTTTGTTTTTTCTCCAGGAAATGCAGTTATAACGTACAAAATGCAAGCTGAGCAAAAGAACTAGGTAGATGTAAAAAATAAATAAACTATCTTTCTATATTCTACAAATAAGAGTCTATTCTAGTGTGTAAATTAGTGACGGTAAACTGTTCGTCCCAATATTCAGGTTGTAAATGTATTTTAATATTCATGACGTAAAAACCGCGCTCGTCAGTCGAGCTTATACACCTTTATTTTTTTGTTCCCGACCAGAAACGAGCAGAACCGGCTTGTATGAGCAGACATATCTCTACAGGGACATTAATGATCAGCTGAATGTGTCTTTAAGGCTTCCATTTTGTTGCTTTATTTCTGAAACCTCGGAACGAACGGAAACCGGTGCATCTGTTTTTCTTTTCTTCTTTTTTTGGTTAGTGTAGTGCTTCGAACGTCTACGGTCATTCTTGGTAAGAGCGTCCCCCCCTCCCACAATGCACTGCATGGATCTGATGCGTACTGTTCACTGTGAGCTGATGGGGAAGAAATCAGCCTATAAATTTAGACTTTTTTTTTTTTTTGTTTGGGGGTGTTGGCTGGGTTCTGATTTATTTGGAACTCTGTTGATGTGTTTTTGTTGTTCCATGTTTGCCTGGTAGTTATTGAAGCTCCGCATGCATTTCATCCACAAAGCCATCGTGTAAATGACAAAACGCGACGAGTCGCCGACGGCTTTCATTGTGTAAATAAGAGATTTTGTCGTGCGAGACGATGAACTGCTTGGCAAGAGAGTTTAACTGTACGAAGACTGTAAAGGGACCAAAACGGGGCTGAAGGAGTTGTACATAATGTCTATAGGATCCATTCTGATACCTGCAGCTCAGACGGGGATGTAAATACATGGCCTCATGGACGGATGAAGTGCTGATTGAACATATCGATTGTCTTTGCCTCCAGCTCTTGTACACCGACATTTGCTGTGGAAATCAAAAACAGACTGTTAGAAAGTGTGCTGCCATTCACGTCCAGCTCCACACACACACACACACACGCACGGTACACACTTGGAGAAATGTACACGCATTCAGCTGCAGTGAGACGTGTTCTGAAGAATGGCAATGACAGGAAGGCCTCATTTAAATGTGCATTCTGTTTGTACAGTGAATAGTGAGTCAGTAAGACCCCAGTTATTGTAAAACTTCAACTGTGACAATGTTGAGAACGCAAAATAAACAAATATATGAATTATGGTACCCTGGCTGGTGTTGTCTTTGTGTTGGACTTCATGTGTCATACAACTGGGGACAAGACAGTTTGTCTCACTTTCCTCTAGAACACATCTATTTCATCTGTATCTTAAGAATGAAGCAGTAATTTAAGCTTTTTTTTAGCAGGCTCTGTGTAAAGAGGGGATTTTCTAATTCAGTGGTCTCAGTTGACCCACAGTTCTGCTCCACGCGCAACACGTTGCAGAGAAAATGCAGATTCTGCTCAATGCAGCATGAGGGTTGAGAGCTGAACACCATGAACATGCTGAGAAGCTAAATCTGAGTTATAAAAGCTGAAGAATCAGAACTCTAGCTATGCTACACTAGCAATGAAAAAAACAATAGCTAAAATGATCAAAAGCCATTGTAAAAAAAATGCTTGCTAAAAGCTAATCGTAGCAAAATGCTACCATATTTTTCGGACTCAGGTGAACTTAAAATGCTTTAATTCTCAAAAATCGACTGTGAGCCTTATAATCCAGCACACCTTATGTATTAATTCTGGTTGTGTTTATTGACCTCAAACCAATTTTGTGTGTTACAACTGAACAATGTTGAGCGAGTTATTGTGAATGAGTTGAGTAAAGTTTGACTTATCTGACTGTTTTATTGCTCTTAATGCGCCTTATAGTCTGAAAAATACAGATACAGTACAGACATATAATAGTTAAAATCAGAAAAACACCACGAGCATATGTAGCAAAATGCTAGGTAAAAAATAAAAGTAGCAAAACGTTGGCTTGAAACATGCAAAGCCTATCTAAAAGAAAAAAAACAAAAAAAGCTAAACTTTAGCTAAAAGTAGTAAATTATTAAAAGTTGTAAAATCTATCTAAAACATAAAAGTAGCGGTATCCTTCATAACTTGCAAAATGATAGCTAAAAGATAAAAATATCTAAACTAACTACAATATAAAAGTTAAAAAAAAAAAACCTTGAGTAGCTACACACCCAAATTAGCAAATTGTTAGCTCAACGTTAAAATTAGCATGCAAAGGTAAACATGGAGTGAGTATGCCAAAGTAGATTTCAAAGAAAAATTTTAACTTTTTTTTTTTTTTTTTTTTAAATTCCCAAAGTCTTTTCAAGGGAGTATTTTTAAATTAAAAATTATAAATGTTACAAAAAAAAAACCCATATGGCCAGAATGAGCTGAATATTTCTGAAATGTTAAAATAGAAACGACAAACGAAGTGGGAGCTGTGAATTCACACACTTCTCATATTCATTTATCATTTACACAAAACAACAACAACAAGCCCAAGAAAGTTTTCTAAAACAGCATTAGGTGAACTGCTATGTAAACTTTGAGCCCACGTTGTGGTTGGATCTGTTCTTGGTTCTGTTCAGATCAGATATAAACTGTTTCTCCTCACCTGAACAGAAAACACCACCACCAAATGTTTTTCTCTCTCACTGAACATAATTTATATTAAATCCACAAAAGTTCTACTTAGGCCTCTTCCATCCATCCATCCATCCATCCATTCTCTTCCACTTATCCAGGGTCGGGTCGCGGGG
>JAVCKU010000172.1:9194597-9206004 GCA_032273985.1 Hypsolebias coamazonicus | reverse complement strand
GAGAGCCAGGACTCAACTTTCACTTCAGGTAACGCGACACGTTCACTCGGCGCTTTGGCGTCCCTCAAACAGCCACATGTGGACTCAAATGTGAGCTCAAACCATTAAACTCAGGTACAGCATGTCCAGTTACAGCCACACGCCACTGACTGCACGAGCATGAGAGCACGCGCCGCATCGTGTTGTTATTTACCGTCTGGAACTGCAACTAAGTCCCAACAAAACGTTAGCTCAGCCGTTAAACGGCGCTGTGTGAAACAACTGTGACAAGACATTCAACTCTTAACTGTTCAGGACCTTCTGAAGAAGAGAACCAAAGAAATGCCAAAGGTTGCAGCTCCGCTAACATTGGCCTAGTAACGTTGATTTTACTGCGCACTCGCGAGACGCACACAGGAGCTAGCTAGCAGAGCTAGCGGCTACTAGCTCAGCGCCTCACGACCAAAGAAACGCGGTTCGGTCGACGATCGGTCTCCGCTCTCCGGTAGGACCGTGTCGACCGGCCGCTCGTAGCGATAAAAACACGCGACGCGTGCGTTTTCACGGACACCCAGCAGAAAATACAATAAAGACAAAATTTCCCGCCAGGGCGCACACGCCACAGGGGCACGCTAACGTTAGCAGGCCGGACCTGGAACCCGATGCCGAGTTAGCGATAGCAAACAAAATCAAAACCACGCGTATTAGCAGACAGAAGCGCGGTCAGACTTTTAGCTTTCTCCTACTGTTACTTTAAACACATTGTCGTTGCAAAATCAACATACATAAATCGTCAACTTATGATATAAATTTAATGTCGTTTTATTGCTTACCCTTACGGCTACCTAGCTCTGTCAGTGTTTACGCCTCCTTCTTTGCGCTACATGCGGTGCCAGCAGGAGTTCCTGAATTGTCATTCGCGTTAACCAGCAAAACCCTGCAATCTGATTGGCTACAGGCTCTGCGAGTAGCCAATCAGACGCAGCGATGCCTGGACACCGCCTCTGGAAATCGACCAATACACGTGCAGCGGTTCTCTTATTTCTCCTTAATCGGGATAGACTTTATTCTCCCTATATCTGAAAGTTGTTAGAAGTGAAACGTCGACATAAAGAACACGATGACTGCTAAACAGGAAGCTAATGTTAGGATAAATCACACGGTAAGACCCTAGAAAACATAAACCTTGAATGAAAAATATATAACAATTACGTTATTATTATTATTTGTTACAGTTAGTTTAGGGAACAGCTGAGCTAAAAGTGGTTTCTCTTGCTTGTTTGTTAGCTTCATTAGCATCATTTGAGATACATTTGCATATTTGCTTTTTGTTTATCCTTCTGTGAGGAACATGTAAATGTAAAAAAAAAAAACAATTCAACTTTTATTTAGGCAGGTTAATCTCATTGAGCCTCGAGGACTCATTTACAAGAGAGAGACCTGGCTACAAACTAAGAATGATGACAACCAACAATAGATTTTCCTTGGACAATCAACAATAGACAATCATAAGAGAGAAATACAGATTTTTTTAACAAGTTAAAACAAAGATGTCAACATATAATGCAATATGAATTTGTGAGACTTGCACGTCACAACTTCTTTGACATTGGAGTTTATATATATATTAATGTTTACATTTTTTTCTAAAAGATAACTGTATTTGTTTCAATTTTACTGGATGAATCCAGTCGTATGTCTCATTTAAATGCATACATGCATTTCAGTGAGTTTGCTGTTTGTACATTCTCTTAACAAAATGCTTTTGGAATACTGAACTCAAAGGAATAAATCGTGACAACTATAAATTATTACTTTTACTGTTATGATCCAAATTACTAACTTGTATACGAATGTCACATTTATTTTACCACTTCCACTACTTTAAAACGCATTTCAAATGACAGATTATCAGCAACATCTGCTGGGTTTGTGAATCCTTAAACTACGAATGTCCAAAAGACTAAAATATGAGGATTTTTTTTTAAAACCTTTACAAAACTGACATATGGTTAAAGAACAAATAGGCCTATGATCAAATAAGATCATGTGGTCATTTTTAAAATACAGTAGTATATTATTATTGTTCCTATTCTTTAAGAAGTCTTGACTGAATACAGGAAGGACCCACAGAGACACTTCCTGGGAGCATCTCAGCAGTGCACAGATCAATACGTGGAAGAGATGCTTTCATCACTCTTAAGGTGGCCTCAGCTGTAAAGCGTTGAGGCTGTATTTTCTAGTTCCTTGGCGTTCATTTATTAGCTTGCACACTTTGAATTAGGGCAAGCAGAAATATTTATATATTTGGCAAATAAATTCTGCACAAATCACGACATGTTCTGATTAAAAACACAGTAGCTGAGTAGAATGTGAAGTGGGATACCTTAAAATGCTGCACAATGACAAAGCCCTGCCCTCATCTTCTCAGAAACTGGTGTTTCTGTTACTTGTCAGATTATTTGTTGGATTATTAGAGGAGCAGATATTTGCTGAGTCTGATACAGTGACTTAATGTACAGTTTGCTGTTCAGGCTGCAACAAGGCACAGGTTGGTGTGTTGATTTGTTACTAAATATGTCTGAAACTGCTTTATGGAAACATTATACTGCTGAACCCATCAGGACACACACACTTGGGGATGTTAATGAGTTTGTTTCAGTCCTAGATGATGAGTCCAGCCTGCTAACAGGACCATTGGAGCCATGATTGTGATTTGGGTTCCTCAGAGGACCCACACTGGGGGTGAATTCATGGTGAGTGTCAATGCTTATGGTTTTACAATGATACTGTGTCAGGTTCTGTTTAAGGAGGAATAAGACATTTGATTTAGACATTTATATTTTTTTGTGTGTGGGCAAAAACAGAAAATGAGAAAAAAGTGAACGCATTTCTGTCCACAAACTGTAATGAGACTTTTTTAGGCTAATGTCAGCTGCATGCCATGCTAATATTCGTAATATTTTGATAAAACATGTTTTGTTTTTAAAGACTAATTTTTCAACAATCGTGTTGCAATACCCGAATTCCGCCAGAAGATGACGCGCACGGTCACAAATATCCTTTTCACTGCAAATTTGCTCTTTAAACAGAAGCTACAAAAAGCCTCATTTTACAAAGTACACTTTTAAAACCACATTATTTTTAAATGTATTCAACCTTTGTATGTGAGAGCTCACGGGGGTCCATTAAAAAAGTGTGGTTTCAGTGGGAGGGCTCAGGTTCGTGCCATGGTTGCGCAGTGACTGATGCTTGCAGGTCTTGTTATGACTGCGAGGTCCTGTTTCACTCTGTGGCGTCAGAGGGACTCACGGAACCGAGCCGACTCGCTTCACCTTCTCCCGAACAACGCGAATATCGATCCGAACCGCGTCGCATTAGCGAGCATTTCACCGGAGTCGTGCTTCGAAAGCGCTTTGTTTGTTGGACTTTGGAAGCGCGCGGCTGTGAAGAGAAGAAGAAGAAATCTCTCTTCGTGTCACTTTGAGGGACAGACGGATTTTTTTAAACCACGTTCGAACCTGTGGATAAAAACTTCTCCTCTGCTGTTTTCACGTTTTTTAACCAAAGATAACCGCCTGTGAGCTTCACGTCTCACATTTAAGCCACATTAATCGGGACTTTGCGACCCAGCTCGCAGGTCTTTACTCAGCCTCCGCTCATTTTTCCTATTTTCTTTGAACGCGTTGCGGGTTGGGATGATGTCACTGACGCCACTTTTCCCCAAAGTTATGGCGGAGCACAACTTTTGTACCTTCTCATGGTGAGCTACACGTACACGAGCCGTTCCTGGCACTCTGCCGTGAGTCAAGCTCGAAAAGCTAAGTATAGTTGAAGAAATGCGGGCAGGATCGTGGAAAGAAGTGAGCAGCACGTCACGAAAAGAGCCGTGAAGTTTACCGTCACGCAGCTCGCTCACGGGCCTCGAGGCGGTTTCACGGTTTTAACCAGGCTGTAAAAACAGCAGTGCAGTTTCTGCAGACGTTTCTCTGTCACTGTTCTTTTGTTGGCTCTGCATGCTTAGACACAGCCTAGGGATCATGCTAACCTGCTGACATTGTTCTCCAACTTTAGGAAGTGAGATCACAGACTGCTCAGTGCGACGTTATACTGTCATTTGGCTTTTTATATACAAGTAGCAACCATCCAACCTGTTTGTGTCCTTGCTAATTTTTCTTGCACGACACTTTGATTTCACATCCAGCAGCATGGCGTGAAATTCTCCAGCTTGTTTCCCTCAGAAATCAGCAGCTCTGCCCTGAAATCTGCAGTAAATTACACATTTATCTCCTCAAGCTCAGCAGGTCTTTGTACAGGACACACACAAAAAGAAAGTTGTGCAGGGTGGATAGCTGCACGTGATTGTTAAATCTAAACAAAAACCTGTGTGCGTGCACAATACAGTATAACATGCAGTTTGTATTGGAAGCATGCAGATGAAAGGCTGTATTTGGTGGCCAAGCATTATTATTATTATTGCTATTATTATTATTATTATTGCTTTTATTATTATGAAGCACATATCTGAATTCAACTCATTGTCCTGTGTTTGTTTATTCACTTTACATATGGATAAACTTCCATGCAATTTACAAGTTCTTGGCAATTAGAACAAAATCAGAATCTGTAAATAATGTTTTTTTTCTGTGCAGGTGTAATAGCTAGGGGTAGGTGATATTTATATTATGTGAAACGTCACTACTGCAAATATTGAGTATATACTGTATTTTAATAATTTTATTGTTTAGCTTCTGCATCTAATCACTAGAAATCTATATTTCTTGTTCTAAGCCCGTGCACGTGAGCTTTCTGTTTGACAGACTGCGTCTTAGTTTTGGTTCTGGAGGTGGACTGATGGTAAAATATGTGAAAAGCCAGATGTAAGTGTTGATGATTCTTACCCTGGTGAGGGAACAAAGGTCAGAGGTCATTGCTCAGTGAGTTCACCACATTCAGTTTTGGTGTTAAATGAAAGAACAATTAAAAAAATCATTGTACTATATATTGAAAATCAGTTAAAATCCATATTGTGATATTAATTTTGGTCTCTTAGCTCAGTTTGTCAACCTTTTTGTTGCTCAGCAGTAGATGTCAGTTTTTATACCACACAACAAGCGCGTTGCTTTTCATAAACCACTTTTAGATTTTAAAACAGTGCAGGCTTGAAGTCTGAGATTAATGTGCTTATAATAAATTTATTCAGACGTTCTCGTTATTTTTCTGGTTTGTGTTTCTCATCAATAGCTGAATTAGCTCCAGTTACTCGCATGAGTTGAGGGTTGATTTTTGCCAGACTGCAGATTAACTCCAGCCTTATTATGTCATAACCCAAATCTCCTGTTTTGCCACTTTTCTTTTCTGTGTCAAGAAAAATGTTATAATCAGTGACCCACTCAAACCAGCTGGAGCAGTTCGTCTTCCAGTAAGACTGTTGTTTCAGCATTTTTAGATTTGGATTAAAGCCATCTGTGGGCCTCCAAACATGCTTTTAGTGAAACTATGGTACAACAAAGCTGCGTTCTACTCTTGTTTTTTACACGCAGTCTGACAAATATCTTAAAAAGAGTTGAAGTGACTGTATTTTGTTTCCCTCCAGACCGTCGTGAGCGTTTCATTTCACTAATGGAGCACCTTCAAGGAGCCTGGAGGACCCTGAGCAACGGTTTTGGCATGAAGGACTCTGTTTTCGAGGGTCCCTGTCTTTCTCCTACCATGGTCCAGGGCTTTCCCTGCCAGCGGCGCTCCTCAGACGACAGCAAGATGCCAGACTCAAAGACTAGTAGCACGATCCGTGTCTACCTCCCAAACCACCAGCGCACTGTGGTCAGTCAGTTTCCACCTAGAGGGGAACTTGTCTTTGGTGTGACGCCTCGTGCTTCAACCTGTCCTTGTTCTGTTCCTCTGTCAGGTGAACGTGCGACCAAGTATGACCCTGTACAGCTGTCTGATCAAAGCCCTGAAGGTGCGAGGGCTGCAGCCTCAGTGCTGCGCTGTCTTCAAGCTGCACCCAGGACAGACGAGGTGGGCTTCATGGACATTTCTGACCAAGGTTCAAGAAATCACAAAATGGATTTTATTCATTTTATTTAATGTTTTCCTCCAAACAGTAAAAAATCCCGAATGGACTGGAATACAGACTCGACCTCTTTAATCGGGGAAGAGCTGCTGGTGGAGGTTTTAGATCACGTTCCATTGACGACGCATAATTTTGTAAGTGCCCCAAAATTCTCAACACCTGCTGTTCTTCTCGAGCGTTTGCTGCCAGATAAATAAATCCACAATGCCTTGTCACTTTCAGGTTCGAAAGACATATCTGAAGCTAGCGTTCTGTGATATTTGCCAGAAGTTCCTTTTGAATGGATTCCGTTGCCAGACGTGTGGCTACAAATTCCACGAACACTGTAGCACCAAAGTGCCCACGATGTGTGTGGACTGGAGCAACATTAGACAACTGCTGTAAGTACATGAGAGTAAATAAATAAACTAGCAATGATTGTATTGATATGTCCATCAATATTTCTTTGGATGTCAGTTTAATTAGAAGTTAGGCTAAAGTTGACCGAGCAGAAAACCACTCGGAGAGAAAGAGCTGGTTAGTTTTCAATTATTTCATGAAAACATTAGAAACTAGAGAAATTGTATTTCCTGCAAAAATGCAGTGTGAATGCTTATTACAGAAGAACTTGCTGAAAACAGTTGAAATGAGCTAAAACATGCTGAAATGTAGCTAAAATGGAAGAACAAGCCCAAGTTAGCAGAAGAAAACAGAATTTGCTGAATTTTATTTAAATGACTAGAGATGAGCACAAAAATGAGGAAATTAGCTTAAAAAACACTCAAATTAACAAGAAATAGCTGAAAAGGAGCTGGAAAGACAGAAAGAAGCTTAATTTGCCTGACAGAAGTGGAGAGAGCACAATTGTGCCCAATTAAGCTTAAATAAGCAAAAATGGAAATTATCTGGGAAAAGTAGTAATTTGCAACAACAAAAAAAGGTAAATAGTAGCTAAAGAAGCAGAAAGAAGCTTAAATTACCAGAAGGAAGTGGAGTGAGCACATTTTCGCAGAATTAGGCCGAAAAAAGTTTAAATGGGTGCAAAAAATGTGGAATTAGCTGAAAAGGCTTACATTAGCATAAACAGCTAAGTAGTAGCTGAAATAGCTGAAACTTGCAGAAATAAGCTGAAAGGAGCAGAACAAGCTTAAATTGTCAGAAAGAAGTTAGAAGAAGCACAAAAATGTTGTTGTTAGCAGAAAGAATCTGACAGGATCACAAAACAGCTGAAAGAAATGGCTGAAATTAGCCTAAACAGTTGAAGCTGCAAGAAGCTGAAGCAGAACAAAATGTGAAAGGAGCAGTAAAAGGTTGTGAACAGATCTAAAGATTTGAAGGATATAAAATGAGCTCTTTTAATTTTCTGAGGAAAAAAACGTGGCAGAACAAGCTAAATATTTTTAAAAAGCTAAAGTTGCACCAATACCAAAAATCGTATCACCCTTCTCCTGAACGAGCTGAACGTTTTGATGTATAGTTTGTTGAAAAAGCACAAAAATCGTTGAACAAGAAAGATGCTGAACAATGGTTCTGAATAGTGTGAATGCTTCATAAATATTCACAGAATAAAGGTGGAACAGTCCTTGAAGGAAAACCTGTTGCTCACCTTTCTTGCCAGAGTTGTGAACTAAGATCATCTTATTTTGAGAAAGGACATTTTAGCTGTTGTGGTCAACCTTTGAGAACACACTGTGCTCAGAGCATGAGGTTCACCCTCATCTACCACTACAGCAAAGTTTAGCTCAGTATTTGTAAAACTGACTGGGTTATGGCTATTTCTGTGCCCTCTAAGGTCAGTTAACTGTGGCATCCATCTTGAATTCACTCCAAAAGGTGGTTGATGTTCATCCAGCGATTACCTTCGGATAATTTCATTAAAACTAGTCCAGTTTCCTGATGTATTTTCAAAACAACACACACAGTCACAGACGTAGGTAAAAACAGTACTGGCCATCTGTGCCTTTCTACAGCAGGTGATAATAATCATGGCAGCATTTCTTCTCTGCTCACCCCTGCAGTAAAATCAGTGTTGTAATGTAACAAAGTAGAAATACTTTGTTACTGTACTTTAGTAGAATTTTGACATACTTTACTTCGTTATTTACATTTCTAGTGACTTTCACTTCTACTCCACTACATTTCCTCATTCAAATGTGTACTTTTACTCCAATACATTTTCCTTAACCATCTTAGTTACTCGTTCCTACAATATAAAATTAAACAAAATTTGATTGGGCAATGCCTGTTTGTTCTCCCAGTCTGTGACTTCACGCGGCCCCTTCCCTCTCCCTCACTGATACTTTCACCCACAAACCCAGCCCCTCACCCGTCACTTGTGTAAAAACTGCAGTTCCCATTGTGAGCAAGCTAGATGTCGATATCAGTCATTACAACAGGTCTTTGTTGAATCACAGTGGAACCACTGTAAATTCCTGATAGGTGTGAAAATGATGGTAGCTGCTAAAAAGGAGAGGTTTGGTGTTCTCCAGGACATTAACAGGTTAGAGCAGAACACAGAGACAGATATCCAGTTTAGGGTGATTTATTTGCTGTGTTTCTTCTGGTATTTACACACAGTAGTAAACCAGTAAAGCACAAGCAAGCTTGAACGACAAGGCTCCGTCTGTGTCAGGAGAGAAAAAAAAAACCTCTAGTTGAGCTCCGCACTTTAGCGGTGCATTCACTAGTGTCGGAACAGCCACGGTGCATTCAAGAGCATAGGAACTATTAAATTCAGAAAGAAACAAGCCATAGCCAAACAGAACCGAGCTCAGTAAACAAGTCAACTACACAACAATGTGAGCTTTCTAACAACTTTGCTAATAAATGTTTAATGAACATACTTCATTAGACTTACACTTTTTAAATTTCAATCTTTCATTCAGTTCAAACTTTCCAAGATTTTGTCACTGGATATTGCACCCAATAAATGTTGTTTTGGAAATTCTAACCCTTCACTTTTACTTAATATTCTTACTTTAAGTACATTTTACAAGATAATTTTACTTGTGATAATTAAGTACATTGAATTTCAGATACTTTAAGTTTTTTTTTTACCCAAGTAATAATTTTAAAGGAGACTTTAACATTATGGTAAGATGCTTGTACTTTCACTGAAGTATCACTTTGAGGTACTTTATACAACACTGCATGAAGGAGTGGTTTTAAATAGTTGAACCATCATTGATTGTTACAGGCTATATGAATTTAAAAAGTCATTTTTTTCATTAGTATTTACCTCGAACAGTCCTTGCTTCTTCACCAGCGTGCCTCCTTTCTCCAGGGTCCAGAAGTAAAGATGAGACTTGCCACAGGTCACCACGGTGTTGCTGTCAGTTGGGTGAAAGTCTGCAGCGAACACCGACTCATTGGAGCACTGAGCAGACGCACAAAGATCCAGCTTGAGCAGAGAAACATCAGAGGAGATCAAAGCTGTGAAGCACACCAACCTTAGCTTCAGCCAGTCTGTCCTCTCTCTGCCAGTCCCACACAGACAGGACGTGATCGTTGGAGTCGTCCACGACACAAAGAGTGTTTCCTCCATTCTGACAGTGGAAAACAGAGCACGTCCTGAAACGTGGGCTCGAACTGAGACAGTTTCATAAAGCAGTTAAGATGCGTTTCCGTACCGACTTGGAGAAAGCCAGGCAGACGAGTCCTCTATCGAAGAAGCTGGTCCCCAGAACGTGGAGGGTGTTGAGGCTGACAGAGTCCCAGACACGAACGTGAGGAGCCAACATCTGTCGGGGCAAACAAACAGCAGCTCAGGCAAACCATCTGCAGGAACTCTGAATGTTTCGACAGCCTCAGTGGAGATCTCACTTACTTTCCCATCTGATGAGGTGCCTGCTACCTGCCCGGTTGCTATGGTGATTTTATCAGGATGGACAGCCAGGCTGATGAAGCAGTAAAAACATTAACAGCTTGACATCAAAACACCTTTTTAATAAAGATGAGCAACACGTTGATGCACGAGGGGAAACGAGGCACATTAAAATACATTTATTCTGTTTTAGGTAAAGTGGTCCATCTGCAGGAGTCTTTTGATCTGTAAAACAAACTGTTAACCTTTTATTGACCTCTGACTATAAAGACTTGCTGTAATGGTGCAAATAACACAAAAAGTGCATGTCGAGCGTGATTTGTCCCTCACCATTTGATGTCGTCTGTGTGTCCCATGTAGTGTCTCTGCAGCTGCTCGTCCACGTTGAATAAGACGACCACAGAGGCGATGAAATACACCGTCTCTCCGGTGGGGAGCAGGTAAAGGTTGGAGCGACAGTCTCGGCCACGGTATCCATAGCTGAGCATCAAGGGTCAAGGATTTAAAAAGTTTTTTACAGATCGGGCATCAAAACATAGTAAAGGAGTGAATAGATAAAAGTCAGGATGCACATTTCATTTCATATATTAATTTATTAATCCAATTAAAAGAAACAAAACAAATCCATTAAAAAGAAAAACTGAAGGAAAATGGTGCAGAAAGAAGAAGACAATTCTTATAATATCTGCCCCTTATTAAAAAAATATACAAAATAACTTTAAACAAACAACAACTAAGGCTTGAACATCTCCAAAGTGAAAACAAAAATATTAGGCATCCTTCACTTGGCATCATACTTTCCCAACAATTTTAACTTATCTTTTTAAACATATAAATTGTTTTGGAAATTTTTATGGTGATATCGAGGCAATTCCACGATCCTATACTGTATAACACAACTCCTTCAACTAGTTCTAAACGAAGGTTTTACAAACAATTCCATTAATATAATAATTTTTTTTATTTTTTTATTTTAATTGAATGTTTGGGGGTAATATTTTTATGCACTTTATACATGACTTGTAAAATAATATATTCAACTAAATCATAAAATTTTAATAATTTAAACTGATGAAATAATATATTTGTTGGTTGAACACATCACTTCCTACTAATAATTCTTATAGCTCCTTTTTGCAAAATGAAAATAGGGTTTGTAATTGTTTTGCACGCTTTTCCCCAAACTTCAATACGATAGATTAAATATGGAATAATTATTACATTATACAATATATACAAAGTTTTATCATTCAAAAACTCTTTTACAGTAATGCAACTGAGTTTGATTTTTTATTCTTAAGTAATTTACGAGATTTCCATGTCAGCTTCTCATCAATAATGACACCCCCAAATTTTATTTCATAAATATGAATTTCAATATTGTCAATTTTAAATGGGACTTGATTAATTTTCGTTCTATTACTGAATATCATGTTTTTTTGTCCAAATTTAATGATAACTTATTAAGTTGGAACCAAGTATTTTTACAAATTCTGCCTGTATGATCTCTAACATCCGTTCGCCCAAAAAAAAAAAAAAAAAAAAGAAAA
>JAVCKU010000172.1:9006733-9020904 GCA_032273985.1 Hypsolebias coamazonicus | reverse complement strand
GCGTACATTCTGTACCTTAAACATGTACAGTACTGTATTTCCAAGCAGTTAGCTAACACAGTACCCTCAAAAAAACATATAAAACGGCACTGTGTGGAGCTATTGAAAGTCAATGGGAGGTGTAATGACGTCACTGGGGAGGCGTTCGTAACTCCGAGTTGCCGTATGTCGAGGACTACCTGTATATATAATTTTATTTTTTTAAATAGGAACTTTGTAGCTCAATTATTCATTTTTATAAAAAAAAAAAGTCCCCACATCACATCAGAAATTTTTAGTTTTATTTCCAGCCAGTATAGTTTATAAAATATATTTTAGTTTTCAAAAAGTATTTCTCCTTTATGGCAGTATTTCAGTCCACAACTATTAACACTTTCCTTAACATTCATCATTTATGTGAAGCTATGTCCTCTGAAAGCCCACACTCCACTTACTTGTGACTCATAAACAGCTAAAATAACAAAAATGGTGTCAGAGTCTGCATATATTCTTCTTCTTCTTCATCTTCTTGTAATTATCCATAGTGGGGTTGTGGAGCCAACAGGTCCAGGAGAGAAACGCAGACTTCCCTCTTCCCAGTGATACTTTCTATCTCGCCCTGGGGGACCCTGAGGCGTTCCCAGTCTAGAGAAAATACACCATCTCTCCAGCGTCTTCTGGGTCTTCCCAGGACCTCCTGTGGGACGCCCTCTAAAGGGAGGCGTCCAGGAGGCATCCTGACCAGATGCCTGAACCACCTTCAGCTCTACTCTTAGCTCCTCATGGAAGACAGAGCTCCTCAACCTGTCTCTGAGCCCTGCCACCCCAGGGAGTCTGCATATGTTCAGCCTAAACTTTCAGTCTAATGTGGTTAGGCTCATTACGTTACCACAGTTCACCATAAAATGTGCTCAGAATAAACTTTTCCCAAAATTCCAGCTGGATTCAATTACAGACAAATCTGAGCGATTGCAGCAAAACAAACGTGGGTTGGCGTTAAAACACAACATGCACAAGTCTGCAGCTCGGCCGGAAAAACCAACTGAGTCAGATGGTTTGTCCTTTTTCATGTGCGCAGAAAAAACAAATCAAAGCTCGCTCTTCATCTGTCACTCACCACCACCATCATCCGTCATACCCTCAGCATCATCAGCACGCATGCGATAAATGGACTTTGCTATCAGCAAAAAGAGCATCTCATCTGGAGACGCAAACATCTTGTCAGTCTCAACAAACTCAGGGAGTACAAGCGCATGAGGAGAATAGCGTCTGTCACGGGATGGCAGGACGTTACATGTTAGGTGAGGGAAGGAGACGCTATGGCGTTCAGCCTGTGTGAAGTCTGTGCTGTCTTCGTCAGCGCATGATTGTAGGTTCTGAAGCTTTATGGGGGAGCATGTAGGGACAAGCATGGGGGAAATCCCATCGTCGGCTGGGACAGCGGAGAACGTAGAGGAAGGATGAGGGTGGGAAAGAAAAGGGCTTTACAAAAAACATTGCTTTCAAACAGATCCACTGAAAATAAGCTCAGCACTCAGTAAAGAGGTAGAAGTAAAGAAAAATAAAAAGATGTATTGAAGGACTCACAGTGATTATAGCTCTAATAGATGATGACAGACCACATACACTGTTGGTCTCAGGAGCAGTAGGACATTTGGACAAAGGATGTTGCTAGCAGTGGCAATTGTACCCTCTTTTTGGGGGTTGCTCAAGCACCCATGAATTTGAACTCAGAACTCCTGAAAAGTAAAGAAACCATCATTATGATTTTGTAAGTAAACAGTTCTCCAACGTTAGATTCACCAAAATATGTAATAAATTTGAAATAAACATGGAATAAATGATGACGCTCTTAAACGGGCCAGTAAAATCTTTGATGTTTTTGCACGAGTCGGATCCTCGACGCCACTTGACAATCACTCCATTAGGCTTGTCAGCAACTGACCAATTGGTGATCTCACTTTGGCCCGAAGGTAAGCACCCCTCATCTGCAGTGAGGGGGAAGCATGAGAGAAGCAGAGCGCTACGTCTATAGCATCTTAGCTAATGCGTCTGTATTGTGCACCGCAATGAAGTTGTCGGCAGTTGTCAACTGGGGGTGGAGGGTGGAGGGGTGTTGGCTGCATGAGAGAAGTGGAGCGTGCTCTATTCACACAAGGAGAGCTGTTGGTCAGCAACCTGTTCAAATACACCAGAATTGTAGAAATGGCGTCTAGTTTCTTTAAAATTTTCTGGGAGAAGACCCCCAGACACCCCCCACCAGTGTGTCCTCTCCACATTACAAATGTTTCTGATGTCAGTGGCCACCGCGTTGTTCAAGCCAAGAGTCTTTGTCAACACTGGGGGCTGAGCACCCCTAAAAGGCATACTCTAGAATCGCCCCTTGTTACTTGTGTAGCGCTGTGCTGTCAGGGTCCCTTGAATCATCACCAGAACACACCGTGGTACCAGGCGTAACACCATGTTGTCTCTTCACAACGCTGGTGGAACTGCTTCTTGGCTTGTATGAGCACACAAGGGTCATCTGTGGTAACGCAGAAACAAGATTCAGTGGCGACTGTGACACAACACCACTTGTCATCACAAACCCAAGTTGTGGTACCATTCCAACAGCAGCAGTTTTTACTCTGGTGTTAATGGCAGCCTGGGACAGTATATATACAGTATATCTATAGGTAGTATCATGACATGGTGCAGAACAACATGTGGTAATGTAAAGAGTCCAATACCTGTGTTTGGATGGCAGGCACATATAGTAGTCACGTGGCTCTGTAATGCTTGATGCACAATACGACAATATTTCTTTGTAGTGAGCTGTCTTAGGCAACCAGAACCTTCGCCTAAATAGCCCTCATGTACCTGCTGGTTCCATCATCAGCCACTGTGTTACGCAATATGGCCACACAGCTTCATAGAAACCCACAAAAGCTGGTAGTGTTGTGTAATGCCTCTATGAGACTTCCTTTATGTGTTTCTTGTATGTTCCAGCAATTGCCTGATAACATCACCGTCTAACTCATAACGCCACCACCAGGCCCTCTTGTGTCCATTCTACACATTTCATTTCCTTATCAGTCAAGTAGTTTATATATCTATTGATGGTTTGCATTTTGTATAAAATTACAACCTAATTGGATCATTTCAGTCATTTCTCCTGGGTGTCTAATGTTTTTTTTATTGTCAGTGAGTGAAGGAAGTTGCAACATGGAACCACATAAGTGGTTTTAGTGAGAGAGGGATCACACATACAAAAATCTAAATGTAGGCAGGCCAAATACACATTTATTTGGTTTTAAACAAGCACCAGCTCTGTGGGCACAAAGCCATTATTTCTGTGCTGACACCTGCTCTGTTTTCTTTCTTTCCTTCACCCACTCCCCCTGCAGGAGAGAGCATCAATCCTCGAGTGGCAGGGCTGATTGGTCGCAGTGGACCTCAGAATAAACAGCCCTTCATGGTGGCCTTCTTCAAAGCAACAGAGGTGCACCTGCGAAGCATCCGCTCAGCATCAGGAGGGGGCAAACAGCGTAACCCCAACCGAGCCAAAGCCGCAAAGAACCAAGAGGCGCTCAGAGTGGCTAACATTGCAGGTACAGGAAGTGCGAGCAGCTTTCTGCAGACTTGCACTGAGTGGACAGTTTGTTCACATTGAAATGACAAAAGCGTCAGTACATGTGCTCTGTGCACACAGTTAAACAAGTAAAACGCCAGAGCTTGTGTATTTTCTTCGCGGGGAAGCCTTTGATGCGTATTGACAGCCTCTGTTTTGTCCTGTGTTTATGCGGAGCGCTGAAACATTAGCCTGCTCCGCTTCAAATGGCCCTCTGCTGTCTTTTGTTTATTTTCTCAAGCATTACTGAGCAGTCGGGGCCAAGTTCCCTGCATGGAGGTAAGGCACCACAGGCTTTTATGGCAGAACACATCTGTGGTGTGCTGTGGGGCAACCAGGCTCTGGACACATGGGCCAAATGGGTCTGTTTGGATTTTTGGATACCAGTGGTCTATAGCTCCATGATGAGAACCAGTCGCTCCTAATCATTTCCCATGTGAACCCCCTTTCAAGCACTAATGCACCACAGAGCCCCGTTGGTCACCAGAAGGAGAGAAAGATACAGATGGATGGAAAACAGACTTTTCTTTTTTCTCTCGGTTAAAAACTGAGAGCTGAAAGGAGAGAAGAAAGGAGGAAAAAATGAAATGAATCGGGCCGGGGCTACGTTGCTTCAGTGGAAACAGCGAGAGTGAACGCACGGTGGCCTGTTCATTTGAACGACTTACTGAAATGTAATGAATCTGGAGCTGATTTCCTTCAGCCGTTACTTAAACGTTAATGACTAAAGGATGATACCTGCTGCGCTCAGGTCTATTCTTTATCGCACTCCCCCATTTAGGCTTCGACTGCACCCAATAATTACTCTTGTTACCGAACAGGAAAATGAAATATAATCGCGCTGTTCTTTCTCTTTTTCAGAAAACAGCAGCACTGATCAGAAGCAGGCGTGCAAGAAGCACGAACTTTTCGTCAGTTTCCGAGACTTGGGATGGCAGGTACAGAAACCAGTCCTCAACAAAATAGCAAACACTTTCAATAATTTCGCCAGTAACAATATTGTCAGAGTAAAATGTCATGTTTTGTTTTAAGTGACCTTAAAATACTCATCTGTGAGATAAGAATCATACATTGGGAAGACTGGGTAGTAACTTCTATCCTGGTTCAAACGTTTGACCAAGAAATGAAAAGAAAAACTCTGGCTCCCTTATGGGAAATTACTTTTTCTTCCTAATAAAGGCCATGTTTTACATATGAAGCTATCTGCACTGCTTATCAATCGCTAAAGGCTCTCGCTGACTATATGACATGTGCAATAAAAACAGGATCAAACCATCCCATTAATACACAAAGAGGGCTGCAGGGGTACAATCTGTAGGAAGGAGAGACAGGAACAATAATGTGCAGACACTTGTATTTAACTAGGTTTCATTCCTTATCATTAAATTTATGTCAAACATGAGGTAAAACTATTGTATTAAAGCATAAAGGTTAGTAATTGTAACTTTTAAACAGTATTTGTATTCTAAATATATAAGTGTGCACTAGAGCTGTCATTTCTAACCCAGGCCAGAAGCCCAGCCCAAATTTGGGCTGGGCCATAATAATGTGCTGGATGGGTGGGCCGGGTTGGTGTCGGGCTTTTGATTGTGTCAGCAGATGCACGTGGCTGGCGATCCAGTTATTTGACAACATGGCTTGTCATACTACACCAGCTGCATGCGGCCATTTGACCACACGCTGACCTGTCTTGAAAGAGGTAAATTAAGTTCAGTTAAGCTTCAGGTGGACTACTGCCAGGCAGCGATCCATCACCCAAATGGACGTTCATTCAGCCGCTGTACTCAATGGATGCACACGGCTGACGACCCAAACAAGTGAGATCCCAAAGCAGACATGTCAGAGCGGAGTCCATGTCTGAATAATGCAGAAGACTGCAGGAAGAAGCAGGGATTTTAATACACTTTGACGGCCATGGAAGGACAAACACCCCCTCAGCTTTGGATCTTCTGTCGGTGGGGCGGGGATTCAGGTTCAGATCTGTAATTACTGTTAATGTTTTGGGTCGGGTGGGGTTTGGAAATGATAGCTACAGGCTGGGGCTGAGTCGGGTCTGATTTTTTTTGGACCTGAATGCAACTCTAGTGTGCACCTTCAATATAAATATTACATAGACACCGGACCGGAAGCTGGAAGGTGAAGCCATAAAGGCTGAGCTCCCCCTAGTGGCTGGCTGCAAAACAATTTTAAAATGACAATAGACTAAGAGCTTTTTGGAAGTGCAAAGCGCTGGTTCTTGTTGGTTTCTAAGCTAAACGTTCCAGGGCACAGAATAGAACCGTGATCCCCATCACCAGTCAGTGGTGGTTTCTCTGGTTTCCTTTCACAGTTTAAAAACACACATATTAATCTGTGAGTCTAATTTTGTTCTGTAAGGATGCACATGTGGTGTTTCTTGTGGGTCTCTGTGTTGACCCTGTGATGGTCTGGCGACCCTGTTCAGAGAGTACCCCACCTCCTGCCCTCTGACCCTGAAGCCCTGAACAGGATCAGAAATTGATTGAGACAGTAATCAAAGGGAAAACTCCACAGTGTCACATCTTGAACGTCGTTCTCTCCCATATTTGCTTTCAGGACTGGATCATTGCTCCAGAAGGATATGCAGCATATTACTGCGAGGGGGAGTGCGCCTTCCCGCTGAACTCCTACATGAACGCTACGAACCACGCCATCGTGCAAACCCTTGTGAGTGAACATGAAGAAACTGGACATTTTCTGCAGCATTCACAGAGCCTCACAGAATATTTATCATGTCTGTGTCCCATATTTCTCAGCAGCCTTTCTCCTTTTTTCCTCTCCAGGTTCATTTTGTTAATCCAGACTTAGTTCCTAAACCTTGTTGTGCCCCCACGCAGCTCAACGCCATCTCTGTGCTCTACTTTGACGACAGCTCCAATGTGATCCTCAAGAAGTACCGCAACATGGTGGTCAGAGCATGTGGCTGCCACTAGACTGTCAGCGTTTTCTTACGGACTCATTCTGTACATACGCACACGCTGAGAGAGGCGGCCGTCGTTTGGGTAGCTGCAAACGGAAAAACAGAGACTTTGGTCATTTTATGTAAATGTGTTGTTGTGAGGCCAAATTTGACTTTCAGACAGTCTGACAGAACAGTTCAACCCAATTCATTCAACTTAAAATAAACATATTGTCCCTGCTGGCCTTTGTTAACAGCAATCTTTTCATTATTTTGATTTATGTCTACGCCCAAAATAGATAAAAAAAAAACAAACAAACAACAACAAAAAAAAAAAAAACAAGAAGAAAACCTCTACAGAAGATATTTAATGTTTAAGAGCACACAAATATGACACAAAACTCTTTAGTTTAACAGATGAACATTCTGGCTTTTTAAAAACATACATAAACAATATTTATTTCCTGTCAGGTTCCATTTGTACTGATAAACAATTAAAAGTGTAATTTCAGTTTGCACCTGCGTATTTAACGTATTGATCTTTTCCTGGATATGCAGCACCATCTCATGAGTTCATTTGTTCCTCCAGATCCTCCTCTTCACATTGTTTGGTAAAGTGATAGCTAGGCCCGTCGTGATAAACAATAAATCAATTAATCGCATGATGAATGAAAATTATTGACCTCATTTTCATTTATCGGCTTTATCGTTTCTTTGTGTCTTTCTCTTTCTACTTAAGACAATGGATGACAAAAGACTCAACTCCGGTGCTCTTCACTGACCCCCTCTTTCTCTTTTCGCTTTAAAATCTGTTTTAACTGTCCAAAGTCGCCTTTTAGGATCGTTAAGGGCAGCTAAGCTGAGGAGCTAAGCTATAAGCTAAGCTAATAGGCCAGCCTCAGGAAAAAACCTCTGTCTTGTCAAAGCTTCAAAATTCATGGTTGAAACCCGTGCCTGCGTGTACAAACTTTTTCTCTGCAAAAAGAAGCAGAGAACTTGTTTACTGGTATTTTATTGAAAGCTGTGTGAAAAATGCTATGCTAAAGAGCTCAAACCACACCGAGCGTCCGCCATTTTGAGAACCAAAAAGAGACAGCCCATGTCATGCCAAGGGGCCTCCCTCCCATTTTTCTTAAATAGACACGCTGCTCGCTCCATCACTATCCATCCTTCGGTTCAAACTGTCTTATACTGCCATCCAGTGGTCAAAAATGGTAATACATGCAAAACAAATTAACAAACATTTCTTCTTAAATTTGACAATAATTACTAATTATTGTCAAATTTCAAACAATATCATTGTTTATCGCAATTATTTCTGAGACAATTAATCGCCCAGCAAAATGAGTTATCGTGACAGGCCTAGTGACTTAAACGCCGGAAAATACGATACTATATGATCATGAACGATTTGAGATCATGTATTTGTTTGTGTTTGTATGTTAGCAAAATATCTTATTGCTAAGTTGACAAATTTTAGTGAAACTCAAAAAGTAATCACTGGATGTGCAACTGATTAACTTTTAGAGTCGACCCAATTCAAGATGGCTGCCACAGATAACTATGGTAATTCTATCAGACACAAAAATAGCCGTAATACAGTCAGTTTTTCAGATACCGAGTTACAATTTAGTAGCTGAGAGTCATACCCAATGCATACTCTGAGCACAAGATCTTTTTTTAAGCTTTGTTTTTAACTTTAGGAGTCAAACATATCTGCATATCTCCAGCTGCCTTGAATGCAAAAGTTTTAACAAAGATGTTGGACATTTTTTAGCACTTTGTATATGTGTTGGGGATTACTCTCAGCTACTACCACACCAAATTTCAGCTCAATATCTGTAAAATTAACTGAGTTATAGTCATTTTTGTGTTTGCTAAGTTTCATTAGCTGTGGCAGTGTGGCAGCCATCTTGAACTGGGTTGACTCTAATAAAAGTTGGTGAGTTGTAGAGAGAGGTACATCCAGTGATCATTTTCTGAGTGTTTTGTTAAAATCCATGAACTGGTTCATGAGATATTTTGCTAACAGACAGACAAACACACACATTGTGAATAGCAGTCTACGGTTGCTGTTCATCAGTCTAATGTCAGGTTTTGTTTTGTTGCTCCTCGTGTCTCCAGCACTCCACACTGTCACGCAAGTTTGTGGAGGTGATGTCAGAATACAACGCCACCCAGTCGGACTACAGAGAGCGCTGCAAAGGACGCATTCAGAGGCAGCTGGAGATCAGTGAGTCGACGAGCACCTTATATCATGAGATGTTTATCTGATGCAGAACATGGAGGTGAGGTGTAAGGACTTGACCCTGAACTTGAGGAAAGACACAAGTACAAGTGAGTGGGGGTGGGGGGATTAGTAAATGGGAGCAGGTGCAAAAGACTGACATATGAGTAACAAGGCAAGGCAGAGGTGAGGGGAAACTATGAGCAGAAACATGGAGAAAAAATAAAAGGGTTAAACAGAACAGGTAACAAAACACAGACAAGGAACAGAAAACTGTCAGAATATCAGCTGAAACATTAAGAAAAGCACTAATTTACAGAACGAAAAATCAGGAAAACTAATCAAAACTCCCCAAACCGTCACATGTCAAAAACACTCGGACTGGAAAAAGTCTTGATGCGTTAAACCTGCCATCGAGTTTTATTTTGAACTTGTCTGATGTACCGAAACTATTTAGCACAGCTCAGATCGGAGCTCCTCTCTCGTGCCACTCGAAGTTTAATGTGATTTGGCAGCTTTTAGCTGCAGGTCGCATGGTCCCTGGAACCAGCCACCAACTCTTCCTCACATTCATTCACCCAGCTGCCCCAAACAACCACCACAACAGTATCACCTGACATAGGGGGCACAAACACCTTGACTCATTTTGAGGTGACGGATCCAGTTTCCTCTGAGCTTCTGGTAGTTCAGAGTGGACTCAAGCAGCCAGTTTATGTGAGCCCCACCCTGTCTTATTGAAGCACACAGGTCTAAATAACAACAGCACGCTCCGAGGTTAATAAGGACTAACACAAGCACACCTTGTAAGGTTAAACGCCTGACTCACTTTTTCCCCTTAAAGCCCCCACAGATGCATTTGGCTTTGATTTGTCAGCTGGTGGAATCACAGGAGACCTTTGCTGAGATCTCCTGTCGCCAAGGAAGGGATTTGACGCACAGAGTTGAGGAAAAACCACACGAGCGTTAGGGTTAAACAAGAAGTACTTTTGGGTGTTTGATGGAAAAAGGTTGACAAGGCTTCATTATTTTTTGCTCTCTCTCTCTCTGAGTTCAGCTTTGGTAAATACATTTATCTAACGCAGTTTAGTCCCTTTTGGTTTGTGTGACATGAGTGCTGTGTCGCTGTTGTTCCAACACCTTTGACTCGTTTGAGAGTAAATCGATGAACGTGTCACACACAGAGGGAAACATTTGCTGGGTTCTCAGACCGAGTATTGATTCTGCTGCTGCTTCTCCTTTGTCCTGCTCACCGCCACGCACACCTGCTGGATACAGACATGAAAAGGACAAAACATAAAGGATGTGCTGACATTCATGGTGTTCAGGCTGTATTTTAATCCCAGCCTGTTTGGTGAGTTGTGCTTATGACAGGTGTAATAAGTGATTTGACATACTGTATTTTAATTATTTGCCATTACAAGTAAAATATTACGATTTTAAATTAAACCCATTATTATTTAGGCACACGTCTCATTGGGATTTATAGTATTTTCTAACTAAAAGCTGTTGATGTTTAATACTTTTGAAACAGTCCTGGTCAAAGTCTGATCAGCTACAGTTTAAGAAAACTCAGTCCAGGACAACAATCCTGCAGGTTTTACTTGTTTTCCTGCTCCATCACATCCGGTTCAATGGTTGAATTACATTCATGTTCTGCACAAGCCTTGTATTCATCCACTGGTTCAAATCAGTCATGTTGGAGCAGAGAAACATCTAAAACATGCAAGATGGTGGCCCTTGAGGACCAGGCTTGGAGACCACTGCTACATAGAAAACAAAATAAAAATGGAGCTTTACAAGTTCTGGGGATGGTCATAAGAAGAGAAGAAGAGGAAAAACACAGAAAAAACAAAGACTCAAATAAAAAATATTTTAGCTCGTATGTGCATGTAATGACGAGATGACAGAAAGCCGCTTAGGAATAAATCTTTAGTTATTCTGTGAAAACTGTATGTTGTTTAAAAGTGTGAATGTTTACAACACTGTACTTTTATGTCAAAGTTTTGATTTCATCCCATTTAAGCAATGAAATTCATTCAAAGACCCAAAATTCAATTCATTTCAATTCACTCTGACAAAATGAAACTCATCCAGTGAAACAACATCTGTTGAAGTTTAAATCCAGCACACGTCTGTGGAGGTGACAGTTTAAATACTGTATATTTAATAGACTGAGGTTTATTTTTAGTTTTTGTGTGTGAATATCTTAAGGTACATCACTGCAGGTTTTAAGCCAATATCCCAATCAATCATATAAAGAAACAACTTCTGGCACCTTCTACCTCCCCCCCCCCCCCCCCCCCCCATCATGGAGTGAAGATGGGACTGTTTGGCATCTAAATCATGTCAAATCCCACAAGATTTGCTCTCGCGAGATTTGTATTTGTTTTGTTTGCAGGATTTGACATGATTTAGACTCTATAGGACTGTCTGTCCATGAGAGAGAACGCAAGAGCGAGTGAGAGTGCGAGAGAGGGAGCGAGCGAGAGAGAGCGAGAGAGAGTGAGAAAGAGAGAGAGTGACAGAGAGCAAGAGTGAGAGCAAGAGCGAGTGAGAGAGGTAGCGAGTGAGAGTGCGAGAGAGTGAGAAAGAGAGAGAGCGAGAGTGAGAGAGAGTGAGAGAGAGAGAGCGAGAGTGAGAGAGAGTGCGAGAGAGAGAGAGAGCAAGAGCGAGTGAGAGAGGTAGCGAGTGAGAGTGCGAGAGCGGGAGCGAGAAAGAGAGCGATCGAGAGAGAGCATGAGAGAGAGTGAGAGAGAGAGAGCGTGAGAGAGAGAGAGCCAGAAAGAGAGAGTGTGAAAGAGAGCAAGTATGACGTCCGAATCATGCCAGACGCCAGAAGCAAGCGTGAGAGTGAGAGCGAGAGCGAGAGCGAGCGAGGGAGTAAGCGAGAGAGAGCAAGTGAGAGAGAGAGAGTGAGAGTGAGAGAGAGAGAGTGTGAGTGTGTGAGTGTAAACTGACCACCCCATTGCTATGCTTTCTAGATTTTACATTTAATTTTTATTCAACCTTTATTGAGTCACAAGGACTCATTTTCAAGAGAGACCTGTTTGGGAGCAGATGGTGGGGGTTAAGGGCCTTGCTCAAGGGCCCAGATTGGGGCAAATGAGGGCGGAGTTAGGTGTGTTTCACCTTTTCCACCCACATTTGGATGTTGTCGGTCTGGTGAGTTGAACTGGCGATCTTCTGATCACAGACCCATCTTCTGGTACCTCTGCACCACCACTCCCCTTTTAGCTTCAGTATGGCAAAAGTTTAGCTTTTAGCTACCATGTTTCAGTTTTTTACCTTTTTAGCTATGATTGAGCTAATTTTAGCATTTAGTTACAGTTTTGCTAATTTTACGTTTTTGCTACGATTGTGCTATATTTAGATTTTGGCTACGATTTTAGCCAACTTTAGCATTTGGTTATGTTCTTGTTCTTAGCTACTAATTAGCTAATTTAACTTTTAGGTACATTTTTGCTAGTGGTATACTTTTTGCTGCTATTTAGTAAAATTGATCAAACATTGCTTAAAATTAAAGTTTCCTCAAATGATGCGGGTGGCACAAAATAAATCAATGGTGGTCAAGGCCACCATTGGCCACCCCCTGGCTCCTCCATTGCACCTGGTGGTGAATAAAGTTGCTCCCTCCTCTCGCCAAGATCTGCCACTCTGCACCATCTTGGACAAGCAAAACATGTCCTGTTTTTATTCACAATACATCTCCATGAGAATACCTTACACCAAAAACATTTAGGTTTATTTGCATTCCCTGTTCAATACCTGTCCAGAAAAACACTCATCACTCTTCAAATCCCTCAGCGATGGTGACATCGGCATACCGCTTGTTTAAATGAGAATCGGCTTGTGTTGCACATCCAACAGCCGAGATTTAAAGGCTGTAAATCATTGAGCTGGTATCTCTGATGTTTGAACGTTGTTTCACGTCGCAGCAGACTTTCTTCTGTCTGCATGTGGCATGCTCCGATGTCACGTGCTCAAACTAGTCTTCCTGTTCAACGTAACAGGCTGATTTTATGTTCAAACAGGTGAAGCACGAAATAGAGAAAGGCAACGAGCAGAAGCGTGAAAAACGTCTGCATCCACAACATCTGTGCAGCCGTTTCACTTTCCTCTCCAGCGATTTAACTTCGCTTGTTTCACATAATGCTGGAAATTAAATAACGCTCTTACTGATGGCAAGATGTTATTAAATATTTAATGACTTATAAACAGTGAGACTTCTCAGCTTTATATTGGGCTTTTTAGGGTTTGAGTCTCCATGGTAACAAATAAGAGCCTCCTTCTACAGAGCCTGCCATGGCTTAAAAACACAAGGTGTGTGTTTGAAGGAAGTGAGATAAATGGAGTGGGACAGCACCAGAATGTCATTGTGTGTGTGTGTGTGTGCGTGCATGTGTGCGTGCATGCGTGTCGCCTTCATCTTTTCATTTGTGAAAATGCAAAACATCTTTAGTGAACTCGAACAGAATCTTAGGCGTGTTAATAAAACGTTTGACCGTCTAATCCCCATTAAATGGAATTATTTGGTTTGTTGAGGATTAGGATTTTGTATCATTTATTAAATGTTTTATAAGTTATTAAAAAACACTTATCTGCTGATAAATGTTACTCAGCGGCTTCATCAGTATTCTCCTCATGAAATCAATCATTGGGTCTCTCTCTCTCTCACACACACACACACACACACACACAAACACACACACACACACACACTGTGACACTGTGACACTGTGATGATATCATGAATGAAGGCTGCAGCTGTTGGGAGACCTTCAGGGAGGGCATCGAGCTGTATTTGAGAGGTAGACATCCATCTCATCCACCAGGAATTAGACTGATTCCACCCTCATGCTTGTCTGATAAATATTGGGGTAAAAGGACGAACCTGTCTCCATCTAAATCAGCTCACCTGTACCTCTGAATCTGTAATTGCAGGACGCTTGCTGAGACGCAGTGGACAGCTGCTCAGCTCCGACTTGCTGTTTGCTGCCAGATTCTATTCTCTGGTTCTCGGCTAATCGTTTTTTTTTGTTGTTGTTGTTTTAAATTCTTTACAAAAAAAAAACTATGACCATTTTCTTTCAGAGCTAGAGTGAGATACTATTGGAGTATAAATACACTTACAGTTGTATTTTTAGTTGTTTCCCATCTTGAAATAATCAATCCATTGTGTGAGAGGCGTGGCTTTCGATGAACCCGTTTAATCCAATCAGCTACTTTTTGATTTCTCCTTTATTGTTTGGAGGAATTAATTTTCTCTGGTGGCAGCACAGTGGCGCAGTTGGTAGAGTTGACACCTCTCAGCGAGCAGGTGGCCCCGGTTCCAGTCCCGGTCCGAGAGCCTTTCTGGGTGGAGTTTACTCGGAGAAAACTCTTGCATGCACAGAGAGAACATGTTCTCTCTGTGCATGCAAGAGTTTTCTCCGAGTAAA
>JAVCKU010000172.1:8955290-8970394 GCA_032273985.1 Hypsolebias coamazonicus | reverse complement strand
TGCCACACGTTGATGCTGGAGCACAGGATGCTCTCCACTGCACACCTGTAGAAGGAGGTGAGGACTGAGCTTCCCAGGCCAGCTCGCCTCAGCAGAATTGAACTGATTTTAATATAATTTGATTCTGAATCTTACTTATATTCATATTTATGATTTGGACTTTTTTGTTTGTTTGTTTGTTTGTATATTACCCTAAAATGATTTTTGTTGTGCACTTGTGTTAAATGAATGAACTGAACTGAAGCTGATTTAAAACTGCAAATAGTTTTCTAAGATCTATGCAAAATATTGTTCATATTAGGGAGACAAATGTCTGCAGTGTTTGACTTTTATAAATGTGTAATGTGTCTATTATTTGGTAAGTATTACTTCTCAAAAATTTGTGCCACATTCATTATGTTTAAATGTGAAAATCTCAAAGATATGAGGGTACTGAAAAAACACAATCCTGGACACCACTTCTTTTTCAATAATAATTTCTCCATCCATCATCCATTATCTTCTGCTTGTTCCGAAGTCTGGTCGCGGGGGCAGCAGCTTGAGCAGGGAAGCCCAGACATATTTTTCCACAACCACCTCTTCCAGCTCTTCTCGGAGGATTCCAAGGCATTCCTAGGCCAACTGAAAGACAGTCTCTCCAGCGCGTCCTAGCTCTTCCGTGGGGTCTCCTCCCAGTCGGACATGCCTGAAGCAACTCCCTAGGGAGGCAACCAGGGGGCCTCCTTACCAGATGCCCGAACCACCTCAACTGGCTCCTCTTGGTGTGGAGGAGCAGCGGTTCTACTCTGAGTCTCTGCCGTATAACTGAACTTCTCACCCTATCTCTAAGGGAGAGTCCAGCTATAACCTGCGGAGGAAACTCACTGTATCTGTATCCACAATCTTTTTCTTTCGGACACTACCCAGAGCTCGTGGCCATAGGTGAGGGTAGGAGCGTAGACCATAAACAGAGAGTTTTGCCTTACAGCTCAGCTCTCGCTTCATCACAGCGGACAAGTACAGAGTCCGCAATACTGCAGACGCTGCACCAATCCATCTGTCAATCTCCCGCTCCATTCTTCCCTCGCTCGTGAACAAAACCCTGAGATGCTTGAAATCCTCCACTTGAGGCAGAACCTCACCCTCGACCTAGAGCAATCCATCCTTTTCTGGTTGAGGACCTTGTCCTCAGATTTGTAGGTGCTGATTCTAAACCCAGCCGCTTCACATTCGGCTGCAAACCGCTCCAGTGAGAGCTGAAGATCATGGCACAATGACGCCAACAAGATCACATCATCTGCAAAGAGCAGAGATGGAATCCTGAGGCCACTGAACCGGAAACCCTCCGTCAGCTGGCTGCACTGAGAAATTCTGTCCATAAAAGTTATGAACAGAATGGTGACAACGAGCAGCCCTGGCGGAGTCCAACTCCCACCCTTATGGGGTCAGACTTACTGCCAGCAATGCGAGCCATGCTCTCGCACTGCTTGTGAAGGTAGCAATGTAGAACGGGCCCCAATCACATACTCACTGAGCACCCCCCACAGTGTACTCCAAGTAACACGGTCAAATGCCTTCTCCAAATCCACAAAACATGTAGACAGGATGGGCGGACTCCCATGACCCCTCAAGGATCCTAGTGAGGGTAAAGAGGTGATCCAGTGTTCCACGGCCCCCGCTGTCCATGCGACGTTGCAAACGTGTGTCAACCAAGACAGCCCCACAACATCCAGAGCCTTGAGAAAATCAGAGTGAATCTCATCCACTCCCAGAGCCCTGCCGCCTTGAAGCTTTTTCACTACCTCGGCGACCTCAGCCACAGTTATGGATGGATCAACCCCAAAGTCCCCCAACTCAACTTCCTTCATAGAAGGTGTGCTGGTAGGATTGGAGTGGTCCGAGAAGTATTCCTTCTATATTATTATTATTAGCATTATTGGCATATTATTATTATTATCTGTAGTATTCCTATATATGTAATTCAACAAAGAAAATCCAGAAATAGAGTCTAAACAACAGCTGTGGTTTTCTTTACTGCTGTATTTCTCACATTGTGAACAAACAGAGTAATGAATTAAAGTGGGTTCTTCCATTAAGAGCATTTGCCACTTGTGTTTTCTGATGCCAGAAAGTAAAGAGGCTCTTGTGAATATCTTCAGCACCACTGGATTCATGCTCAGTGCCTGTAAAGTGCCTTTCAGAGCTTGTAAATGCTTTGGAAATAATCCCCCAAAGTCAATTATAAGGAAAAAGAAACTGTGTTAAAAGCAGCCATGAAGCCCTTGACTTTATATACAAGAGTAGAAACCTTTAAGGTTTCTCACGTTCCCTGTCCTTCTTCCCAATCGTATAATAGTCTCAGTCTAGTTAACACATACATTATAAACCTTACCAGACCCACATTACATAACCAGGAGAGAACGTATTAAACCTATTAAAAATTAACAACAATATCTGCTCAATTATTAAAACAGACAGACTAAAATCAGCTCTGTGAATCTCATCATACATGTGCACCTGCAAAAATGTTGGAATGTAATGAGTTCTGAAGGTGTTTTACCATAAATCAAAGTATTAGAGGAATTATTATTAGACTGTTAAAGCAAATTTAAAATTATATATTTGACTATTTTTCTGTTTGACCAGAAAAAAAAATCAGAGCATTAACAAAGCTTATTTGATTTAACATTCCTCGATTTACAAGTCACAGACAAATACTGTACTTAGAAAAAGGTAGCAAAAAAGTATCACATGATATATGTAAAATGTTTTTTTATCCACAATGAAATGATTAGCAGTTCTGATTCAGCCAGTAAACAACCACACTAGCAACATTTATTCTACCACACCTAATTCATGCACAATATCTTTCTCAAGGCTGGTTTTGTGTTGTTGGCAACTAGGATAGATCATTTTCACAGCTAGAGTGAAATAAGAAAACACATTATTAGGGGAAAAAATGCTTCCTCACTATGCTCACAAGAGAAATAGGGACTTTCTAAATGCAAACTAACGTGTTTATGTGCATGCAAGTGTGTGTCTAATCGTTGTAATCTGCTAAGTGTGCAGAGAAAATGATCTGTTTTCATGTGCTTTGCAAAGCACTGGGTATGGCCCCAAACTGCATTAGCATTTGACGGAGCTTATCCAGTCGTCTTAAAGCAGATAGGTGTGAAAATGGTTGATGAACAGAAGCTGATGGATGAAAGAATGGAGTCAGTCACAGAATATTTCATTCTGATTAGATATGCAAAAAAAAATAAATCTGAATTTAGCAATAAAACGCAACCGTGGCCATGATAGAATCCTGCAGCGGGTAGAAGAGGGAGGAAGTTGGATTACCATTTGCAACTTGAAATTCCTGTTTTAATTGCGGAAGTGTAAGAGATTATATTTGTGCTGTTTCAATCCAGGCTGTGCATTTTATCACTCACAGTAAGCATCATAAGTGACTTGATGCTCATTTCATAATTTGGATCACATCACAGTATAAACCTAATTTATGTCATTATAATCTATAAACTCAGCTCATTTAAAGCTTGGTGAAAAATAAATTTGACCACAATCCTCACTTAGGCACGATGACATAGAAATGTGTTCCAGTGATGCTCAAACTTAAGGTCAAAGCGAAAGTGAGAGTACAGTATTATCATTTAATTTTATTAGGACAAATCAGCATGAGAAAGAAAACTGTAGCAAAATAATTGTTAATGCATACATTCATTTTCCTCTCCCCTTAATATTCTTGGTGCTAAAACTGAAATAATTTTAATTGCATAAGCCAAAAAAAATTTAATTTTTTATCCTAATGCAGCCCTAATAGCATTTTGTACTTTGTAGTTTTAACATGCAGTTATTTGGCATTTAGGATGCATCCAAAAGAGAGAGAGAGAGAGAAATCTGAAAAGTTAAAAACATTCCAGTTTTGAAACTATGCTTTGGAAATAATTGTGTGAATTTTCTAATCGCCAATACGTTAAGTATTCACAGCCTCTTCCATGAAACTCAAAATTGAGCTCAGATGCATCCTGTTTCCACTGATCATCCTTGAAATGATTCTACAACTTGAACGGAGTCCACTTATGGTAAAATCAATTGATTGGACTTCATTTGGAGAGCATGCACCTGTCTAAATAAGGTCCCACAGTTGACGTGCATGTCAAAGTGCAAACACCAAGCATGAAGTCAAAGGAAGTGTCTGTATTCCTCTGAAACAGGATTTTCCTGAGGCACAAATCTGGGGAAGGATACAGAAAACTTTATTCTGAATTGAAGGTCCAAAATGAGCACAGTGGCCTTCATCATTCATAAATGGAAGACGTTTGAAACCACCAGGACACTTCCTAGAGCTGGCCAGCTGTCTAAACTGAGTGATCGGAGAGGAGTCTTATACAGGGTGGTGACCAAGAACCTGATGGTCACTCCGTCAGAGCTCTAGCATTTGTCTGTGGAGAACGGAGTATCTTCCATAAGGACAACCACCTCTGTAGCAATCCACCAATGAGGGGTGGCCAGATGAAAGCCATTCCTTAATAAAAGGCACATGACAGCCTGTCTGATGTTTGCCAAAAGTCACCTGAAGCAGTCTCAACCATGAGAAGCAAACTTATCTGGTATGAGGAGACAAAGATTGAACTCCTTGGTGTGAATGTCAGGTGTCATGTTTGGAAGAAACCAGGCACCACTCATCACCAGGCCAATACCATCCCTACAGTGAAGCATGGTTGTGGCAGCGTCATGCTATGGGGATGTTTTTCAGCAGCAAAAACTGGCAGACTAGTCGGAATAGAGCGAACAATGAATGCAGCAATGTACAAAAACATCCTGGATGAAAACCTGCTCCAGAGTGCTCTTGACCTCAGACTAGGGCGATGGTTCATTTTACAGCAGGGTGACCCAAAACACATGACCAAGATCTCAAAGGAGTGGCTTCAGGACCACTCTGTGAATATCCTGGAGTGGCCAAGCTAGAGTCCAGACTTGAATCTGATTGAATATATCTGGAGGTATCTGGAAATTGCTGTGCATGGGCATCTCCCATCCAACCTGATGGCTCTTGAAAAGTACTGCAAAGAAGAATGGGAAAACACTGCCTAAAGATAGGTGTACGAAGCTGGTGGTATCATATTCAAAAATATTTGAGGCTGTAATTCCTGCCAAAGGTGGACCAACAAAATATTTAGCAAAGGCTGTGAATACTTACTTAAATGTGATTTCTTAGTTTTCTATATTTAATAAGTTTGCAAAGATCTAAAAATAAATTCACATTGTCATAATGGGGTGTCGTGTGAGGAGTTTTGAGGAAAGATATTACTTAAATATAGTTTGGAATAAGGCTGTAATATAACAAAATGTGTAAAAAGTGAAGTGCTGTCAATACTTTCCAAATGAACTCTACCAGATGGTACGCATGCTGGAATTCAAGCTTTGTAAACGCAGTGTCTTCATGGAGATGTTCGAAGATGGAGTCGATCAAAGGGAGAGGATACTTGTTTTGACTGTGATTTGGTTAATTCCCCTATACACAACACAAGGGCTGAGGGTCTTGTCCTTTTCTACTATGAAAACTCCAGCTCCCAAAAGAGAAGTCTTGACTCTACATCTGCCTTATATTATAATCTGTCTGTTTTGCTACTTTAACATCTTTGTTTTAACTTGTTTAAATAGAAAAAAACGGTATGCCTCTAATAATTGTCTATTGTTGATTGTCCAAGGAAAATATACTGTTGCTGTTGTCATCATTCTTTGTTTGTAGCCAGGTTTCTCTTGTAAATAAGTCCTCGAGGCTCAATGGAATTAACCTGCCTAAATAAAGGTTGAATGAAATGAAATAATGAATGATGCCAGAAGCTAAAGATTCCTCTATGCATTTCTTCATAGTGTACTTCTCAGGGCCTGAGAGATTGTATAACTTATTGGAAGGTAATAGTGACTCTGGAAGGAGTTCTATGGTGCAGTCATATGGTCGGTGAGATGGAAGGGAAAGATCTATGTGTTCTAAAGGTCAGGACCAGATTGTGATAATTAGAAGGGATATGTGATCATGTTTTTTAGGTGGGTCCAATTCTTGAGCACAAGGGTTAACTGTTGAATGAAGACAGTTTTTGAGACAAGTGTTGTTCCAACTGTCCAACCTCTTGTCAACCCGATTTATCATGGGATTGTTTCCTTAACCATAGGTAACTAAGGATTATATGAGATATGGAAGAAGAAGAAAAAACTCACTCTCCTCATGGTTTCCCTAAATGACAATGTGGATGGAATTAGTCTTGTGAGTGATGATAATCGGGGTTCATCCTGCAAGTGCAGCTACAGTTATGTGAGTTTTCAAAGGAACCACAAGGAGGATTGAGATATTTGACAAGGTCAGCACTGATTAGATCTTGTTTGGCCCCAGCATAGATCAAAAAAGAAATAGGGAGGTTAATCTTAACTAACTACCAGAGTGGTGGGAAATTTTAACATTTCCAGAAGACTGATTAAATACTTTACCAATAACTCCTGAACTGCTGGTATACTAAACATTTTTCCCACACCGGACAATTTGCAATGAACTGGCTGAGCTTACGTAGTTGATGCATTCTTTGGCTGTGATCTGATGTCGTCTTTGATCAGGCGTTAGATGGGCACAGCCAATCTGCTTTGGTTCATGTTTGTTAACAGAAAAAAAAAAAGAGTCAAGACTGATTTCTGGGTGAAGAACTCTGGGGATTGCTGGGAACCAGAAGTGTTGATGTCCTGGGGTTGGTAATTTTTCCTGCTGTCATTCAGATAGATGATTGTCAATTCTCATAGTCAGATTGAGCAATACGTCTAAAGTCTCTGATTCATCATGACTAGCTAACTGATCCTTGCGAGTGTAGTGAACTAACCTCCTCCTAACTAATCTTGTCCCAGAAGACCTTCTGAAAGGACAGAACTTATAATTCTATTAATTTTAATCCAGAACACAAATTATCTCATCAAGAGACTTTTTAATTTTGTTCTAAGTCAAATAATCAAAGAACAATCTTTCTTTATGTTTACTATCAATATTATTCCATATTTTGATCATCAAAGACTCTAATCAAAAGTCATTTATAAGGACACTCTATGATGTTTTGAGTGATTAATTAAGAAAAGAAAAAAGAAAGAACAACTTGATTTGTGTGTCTTTTCTTATTTGAATTATGTTTTATTTCATATCATTTTAATGTCTGAAGCTAATCATTTTTTCATACAACTGTATAATGGTGTCATTAATAATTTTCTGAATTTCTACATACAGGTTAAATGTTTTTACTGAAAGTAACTCCATTTCTCTATTCTGTCAAAGTGAGTGAAGAAATGAAGTCTTTAGTGTGTTAAAAAGTCAAGAACAAGGCCATGTGTTCCCATGACCGTCAGAATGTGACTGAACAAGCTTTCACAAGCAAAGACAAAGCAGATGACATAATTGATAAGAGAGGAAAGACTAATTTGAAGGTGTGGAAGTGGTTCAGTAATCTAAGTGTGCTGCAAAATGTGCCGGGGAGTCGTTCCAACTAGCGATGGGAACACATCTAACTTGTTCCACTCGAAAGAATCTGCTGAGTCTGAAGATGAAGCTCAATAACAGTTTGATCCAACGTGTCCCTGAAACAACATCCCCAGCTAAATCAAAAGAAAAACACAAACATCTGCGTTTGCTGCATGGGTTGTTCAGTTATGTTGTTGTTTAAAGTTATAACTATTAATATTGACAATGTTGAGAGTTTTATGTTTATTTGACGGTTATTTCAAATTTCTTTGAAAGCTAAATACAAATAAAAAGTGAGCATTTATTTATTTGTACAGTTTTGTACAGTTTTTCTGAGGCTTTTATATTGTTTATATCGATATCGGAATTATATTGTTATCAACCGAAATTAAGAAATATATTGTGATAAAAAGTTTAGACCATATCATCCAACTCTACTTACCCTGGGCTTTAGAAAATTATGATTATATTAATAATATTTACAGTGTTTGACTCAACAGTGCATCTACTGATGACTAATTGTCACAAGCTCATCAAAATGTGATTAGAAATAATAATAATAATAATAATAATAATAATAATAATAATAATAATAGCAATAATAAATATGGACAGAAAAAAGCAAAGAGCTCAGCATCCCTTGCCTGAACATGGGTTACCAGGGTCCCACCCTGGAGCAAGGCCTGGGAGAGGGGCTTGTCGGTGAGCACCTTGTGACTGGGTCTACTCTCTACCCATGGGACCCGGTCAGGCTCAGCCCAAACTAGCAACATGGGTTTGCCTTCCTGTGGGCCCACCATCTGCAGAAGGTGCCATACGAGTCAGGTTTGTGACGCCATGGACAATAGTCAAAGGTGGGGGCCTTGGCGCTCTGATCCTGGCTTGCCAAATATGGCTCTTGGGACATGGAATGTGACCTCTCTGGTGGGGAAGGAGCCTGAGCCTGTGAGGTACTGACTAGATATACAGCATTTGGGCTCACCTCGACGCACAGCATGGGCTCTGGAACTAATCTCCTTGAGACGGGCTGGACTTTATTCCACTCTGCAGTTGCCCATGGTGAGAGGCATAGAGCTGGTGTGGGTCTACTCTTAGACCCCTGACTTGGTGACTGTGTGCTGGAGTTTTCCCCTGTAGATAAGAGGGTAGTTTCCCTGCGCTTTCAGGGGAACGGGCTCTGACTGTTGTTTGTGCCTACGCGCCAAACAGCAGTTCAGAATATTCGGCCATCTTGGAGTCTCTGGCAGGGGTGCTGGAAGGTACTCCAGCTGGGGGACTCCTTTATTCTGCTGGGGGACTTCAATCCCTTTGTGAGTAATAAGAGTGTGACCTGGAAGGCGTGATTGGGAGTGTAGGATTCATGCCCTTGCGGGTTACCTGAATGTAGGATGCACAGAGTTAGCTGTCCATTCCCAATTAATTATTCAAGACCAGTTCAAGTCCAAAGAATATTAATTGTTCATTTAAATCACGGATTCACTTCTTTTTGTATTAAATAAATTCTAGTGTGACCAAAATGAATATATAGTGATATGAGACGTTACTTATACTTGACCCATCAAGTAAATGCGGTAATTTATTTAACAGAATCATTAAAATAACATCATAACATGTACACTTGATTAGTTCTAATCAGCTTCTTACGACATAAACATTGAATATCTTAAGGAAGACAACAGACTCAAGTTATAAGATGGTAAATAACTTATCTGAAGGCACTTTTTAACTTACTGTAGTTACTGGTGAAGAGGTTTAAGGAAAAGGAAGAGGAAGGAAGAGGAAGGGAATTATCTTGGGTTATGTCAACCAGGAATGACACTTTCCTGCGATCTCAGCTAAACTCAGGGTACACTCTTGCTAAACATCAGCGCCTCTTTACCTTTCGACGGTCAGTCAAGAATGGAGATGTCCTTGATGTCCGAGAAGGTCAGTCCGTTTTACCTTTCCACTGACTCCAGACGCCTGCGTCAAATCGGACCGAAATAGGGGCAGTTCCGTGAAAAACTACCAAGTAGGGACGTTTTATTTATTTTAGTATTTTTATATATTTTATGGCTTTATAAACCCTGCCCGCACTCTTGCAATGTTCTAAACTCTTAAACCTATGTCATTTTCACAACATACTTGTATGTACTGTGCAGTACTGCAAAGTTTTACTCACCAGCTCTGCAGAAACAGCGGTTGGGTTCCAGTCCAGCAGACCTACCCTGCCGATTCTAGTTTGGTTCTGGTCAGCTCTCTGCAGCCCTTGAGCATCAAAACACTTTTGGAGGGACCGGACCTTCAAATGGTCAGTGTGGTCCAGACTGAACCCAAAGCCAGATGAAAAAAGTCCCGATGGGCTCCAGAGAGAAAGCCAGACATCTGGGTGCCGCCTCCCCGCTCGTTAGGCCTCGTGGGCTGGCGGGCAGCACTCAGATTCACCAGTGAGTCTGGAGGTCCGGTTCTGGTCCAATTCCCGGTTGGTTCCATGTGGCTTTCTGCATCTGCTGGGTGCCGAAGTCAATGTGTGAATAAGGACCAAACTTTTCGGATCTGATATAAACTTTCCCTCCATTTCAGCAGAAGGCAACGGGCTTCTGGGTGGGGCACTGTTGGCTTCTGAGAAATGTGGTCATTTTGAATGGTGATATAGTGTGGGCTTATTGAGCGAAAACTACAAAATGGTGGCACCTGTCAGAACTTTTTTCGTTAACTTTTACTGTACAGTATCCCAGTGTCCCAATCACGTGAATAAAATTAAAGTTGACAGTCGTGTGTCGTGTACAATTTTTTTTCTCATGTACAATCTTACTTTGAAAAACCGCGAAAAAGCGAGTCCGTGAAAGCTGAACTGTGAAGTAGCAAGGGACAACTTTAAATAAACTGAATTAACTGAATACAAAATGAACAACACTAGCAAACACAAAAATGACTATAACTTAGATAATTTGACAAAGTACAAATATTCAGCTAAAATTTGGTGTTAGTAGCTGAGAGTCATCCCCAACACCTACTCTGACACATCTGTCAATATTACATTAGATCATGCATTACCTGTTTTACAAAGTTAGAGATAACTGCTACATCTCTGTCATTTCTCATCATAAATGGTCTTACTTTAAACCTCAGGGCTGAAATGTGGCGGGTGACATGCATTCGTTCTTAATCCTGATCTCAATGCTGAGCCTGCTTCATTTCTTCCTCTTCTCTATTTTTATTTTAACACAAGTTTCCTGCCACCGCTGGTACTGGCCCGAGCTGTAGACAAACAGAAGCAGAGGCTCCAAAACACATGTTCAGCTAAACTACGAAATACGAGCCGAGATATAATAAACCAGTACTGTTCAATTTCCAGCAGCGTACAAACTGGCCCACGTCTTGAACGTGCGGCACACCGAGCTCTGGGTGGGTATTCAAGTGATGCATCTGTGCTCTAAAAACAGGAGGAGCAAGTCAGCAACATCCAGGTGGTTTTGGTTTACCCTCAGATTTAGTTCCTCTCATCGCTCCTTTATCTTTCTCACTTTCCTCCCACTGTCTCCTTCCTCTTCGTCCCCTTGTTGTCTCACTTTGCCTGCTCTTCCTCATTATTTGTCCTCTCTCGTTGGCTAAAAATACTTGCTGCCCTGTGCTGCCCTGTCACTATAACAGATCACCTCTGAGGAAATTTGCTGCCAGAATCAGACGGTGTTTGAAACAGTGGCAACACCATCCGCTCCACACATGCAAACACATGTCACAAGCTTTGGATCATGATACTGTTAGCGGATTAGTGTATGTGTCCATGTAAAAAGACAGTGTGTGTGTGTGTGTGTGTGTGTGTGTGTGTGTGTGTGAGACAGACAAACAGCTGCAGTAACCTTACGAGGCTGACTGAGCTGCTGTAGGGTTGACAATGAAGCTGTGATGGTTTCTTTGGGTCACAGCAGTTGGAGAACAGGAATAACAAATAATGTCTCACTTTCGCACGCAGACAAGGCTGCACCTGTGCTCTGCTGTTCAAAGTGGCAGGAATATAAATGTGTGAGAGAACGGCTGGGTGGAGTGATGCAGACAATGAAAATATGTGTGAGCAAATGTCCACAAGGGTACGTGTGAAAATGTTTTTTTTTTTTTTAATGCAAGGAGAGATAGAGATGAGAGAGAAAGGGAGAGTGTGAAGAAGAGCGAGGTTGACGGGCCACGCTTGTGACTCGTAAGAAAATTAAATAAACAACAACTTCTCACTCCTGCTTTCGCACTTGATGTGCAACTCAGCCAAGTCTGACGGAGACGGCACAAGGTATCACTGTTCGGGGCTCGGGAGAATTTTCCTTCTTGTTTCCTGTTCCCATGGCAACTGCGTGGCGACCTGTGGTGACCCCTGAGGACTGGAGGGGGAAGGAGGTGAAGTTGTCATTTTGCGCGCGTCCGTGCACGAATCATGTCACATTTTCATGCTGAAGTTGTTGATTAAGATGCTATAGGTTCTGCATGAGTCAAGGGTGGAGTTTATTTTTACTATTTATGTATATGTTGTGACTGGTGCATGCAATATTTGCAATAACGCCTCCTTAATTGTACTTATTTCCTCACCTCCCCATGTCTCCTGCTCTTTCCATGAAAAAGCTCCTGTACTGTGCTACCTGTACTGCAACCGGGCCGTGTTGTCTCATTATCAAAGTGACATTTATGCAGCCCTGCAGAGCCATCTGGATGCGTCCCACACACATGTGAGAGAAACCAGCCTGGGTCTGGATCTGACTCACATCAAACAGCCTCTCTGCCCACACACACACACACACATACACACACATGCACGAGCGCTAGGACACAAACACCAAATACAGACGGCACAAACAGAGTAGTTTCCAGGAGCTAATATCTGACATTTAACAAGTAGAGAGGTGATGGAGAGAGAAGCTTCACACTTGAGACTTTCCAATCACAACAGTGGAGCCTCTTTGAAAACAGCTGTATGTAAAAACCATGGACAGCTGCGGAGCAAACACAAAAACACAGAGTAGTGGCATCTCTCTTTTAATGTAATTCCAAATTTGCACAATGCATGATTGCATTTATCCGGATACAATTCTACGGGACAGCCCCACAGTAAATATAAATGTCTATTTGCGACAGGTTGGAGTTATGAAACTGTTATGGCTAAATGGCACAGATGAAAATAAACATCGACTGAAGGTGATAGGTTGTTTGACTGTCCAGGAAAGTCCCACACATTTAATGTGCTGTCAAATTCATCTTAATACATGTAGTCTCAACAAGATTGAAGTATTTAATGTGAGAAATAAGATTGATTCAAGCAAAACCTTGGTCAGAAAATGTTGAAGATATTAATAAACAATTCTTAGAAAAAGGAGAAAAAGACAAGAATATTTCCACTCAATATACAATATTTGTGTTATTTATAATTCCTAGAATCTCAACACTTTATGTCCCAGAAAATCTGTGGCTGGTCTGTGTAACGTATATAGTACACTGCAGAAACAGAGGACAAACAGAAGGCCTGTGTGACTCAGACACAGAAGAGACCGAGGACTATGAAAGGGTTGTTTCTTAAATGCTACATCTCAACCAATTTTCCTAGTTTCGAAGCAGGCAGTAACCTACTGAGAGGACGCTATGACTGTTACTCAACATTTGTGAAAAGCCCAAATGCAGTTTCGCTATGACTCTGATAGTGCAGTGAGCTATAGGAAAGCACAAGTGCACACACAAGTGAGCCAAAAAACTTTGAGCCATTGCCAGATGAACGCTACTGGTGTGGTGTAAAAGGTGCACAGACACTGGTTTGGTTAAGTCTTTCACCACAGAACTGCCAGCCCTCAGAATCCAATATCTGAGGAGCTCTGTATCTGCAGGTTGCCACTGTGATGTTCAAAGGTATGCTAAAGCTCTGCTGCATGCAAGTTAGGCCTCATTCTGCCTCCTTCGTCCATTCGTCTCCTTCCCTCCTACCTTATCTCATTTATAATTGATTGCTCCCACTGTACCAACTTAATTTGCTGCCTGTGAATAATGAATGAGATACAGAGAGGAGATGTTTTTTTCCTCTCTGCTGGTTTGATATCTGACTAGCTGTTTACAGTTTATCTGTAAGGAAGTTCCCCACAAAAGCCAAAACTATATGCTGCCAAAAAAGCCATTCTGCCTCAGGGGCAAAAACAATAAACAGGTTACAGTGTGAAGAATGTAAATTCATCCAATGAACAGCATCATCCAAAACCAATAGGAACACGAAATGTGCAACTTTTTTATAACTTGACTGAAATGTAGCTCGTGAAACAATGGGGTTGCTGTAAATGAATCTCAAAAGATGCATAACTCCCATAGCAAGCTCACAGTCTTCGCACATTTAAACACCACATTTTGGACATGCTCAAATACCCACAATCCCTGAGACAAAGTGTTCTTTGGCACAGTGACATGAGCTCTTTTGAGGTGTGCGCCATGCGATGCTCACCTCCTC
Organism: Hypsolebias coamazonicus; assembly: GCA_032273985.1. Taxonomy (NCBI): domain Eukaryota; kingdom Metazoa; phylum Chordata; class Actinopteri; order Cyprinodontiformes; family Rivulidae; genus Hypsolebias; species Hypsolebias coamazonicus. Next base: position 8,956,469 of record JAVCKU010000172.1, on the reverse strand, counting down.
TCACAGCTCAATGGACTTTGAAACTACGTCCAACTCACACTCACACACTCACACTCAGCCGGGATTATTAATAGCATATTTCAGTTCCACAATGAGCCAGAGTTTTCAAGTTAAGCAATCTGGAACACCAGTGGCCAAAGTTCACATTATTAAAGTGACATCAACCAGATCAAAAATACTGGAAGAGCTGACACAGAGCCGTCTATACCCACCCAAGCGGATGCCCAGCACCCATATCCTCATTCATGGGGTGCAAAATGCACTTGCTGACACACACGTGCACAAAAACAGAGCCACATTACCACCAGTGTGCTGACAGAGAAAGTTTTGGTGGACAGAAGGGGCTCGGTGTGGGCATCAGATGACACGGCAGCTGCTCGACTTCAAGCAACCTGATGGAGTGATTGCATGTTGGTTCTTGGAAGAGCAGCGATGATGACAGTGATGATGGCATCAAGATGATGAGGATGTGGAGGAGGAGGACAGAACTGGAGAGATCGTTAAAAGAGGGGATGAGTCTACCTTCAAATACATGGTAAGAGGACCGGTAATGTTTCAATAAAACTAGTTTTTTTTATCTCTCGGTCCTCTCTTTGCCTGTCTGTCTCTTTGTCTGGTCCTGCATGTTAAAAAGAGAACTGATCGTTTGTCTGAACAGCTGAATTAAAACAAGTTTTAATTCAGCAGCAGTGAATACAAAGAGTTCTGAAGAGTGATGGATGAAGGTTTGTGAGAGAAAGGACTGACAACACAAGAGAGAAAGAGCGCGTGAGACATTACGGTAGGAAGCTGCAGGGAGAACGCAACAGGGACGGAGGGAGAATAGACGAGCATGAAGAGTGTGCGAGAGAGATAAATAGAGACGGAGCAAGCAGGAGGAGTGGGAGAGTATAAACAGCAGTAGGTTCACTGGGTTCAGTTTGCTGTAGAGAAGCTGAAAGACTGGGCGTCAAAACTCAAAGACTGGGGAGCTGCACAGTGGTGTGACGCACACACTCAGCTATACGTTCACATGCACGTGAACATGCATGTAGACGAGTGCTCTGCCATTATATTTATGCAAATTACAGTTCATCTTCAAACATGAACAATTATGCACACCGGCCTCCGGGAGATAATCTGACCCAGAAATCGTTTTTGAAAAGTGACACGTTGACAACTTTTTCATGCTAAATTTAA
>JAVCKU010000172.1:8864571-8874968 GCA_032273985.1 Hypsolebias coamazonicus | reverse complement strand
CTGTCTCTCCCTCCCTCCCTGATCCCTCTCACTCCCTCCCTCCATCTCTCTCTCCCCTCTCTCTCTTTCTCTCTCTCTCACATTTCCTTTCTCTCTCCCTCTCTTTCTCTCGTGCTCTCATTCCCTCCCTCTCTGTGTCTCTCTCCCCCCTCTCCCTCTTTCTCTCTTTCACTCCCTCTCTCTCGCTCTCTCTTTCTTTCTCTCTCCCTCCCTCTCTTTTGCTCTCACTCCCTCTATCTCTCTGTATCTCTCTCCCCCCCCTCTCTCTCTCTCTCTCTCTCTCTCCCTCTTTCTCTCTCTCACTCCCTCTCTCTCGCTCTCTCTTTCTTTCTCTCTCCCTCCCTCTCTTTCTCTCATCATCCATCAGTTACATGTAGATTTATTTAACGGTTATTCTCTGAGAGTGTAACTAAAATCCATCCTGTGAGTCACAAGATATTTTACTAACAGAAAAACAAACATGCTCAAAGACTTGGGGAAACACATTATCACCAACCTTCCATGGCAGCATTAATTACAAAACCTAATCAAAACATCACAGCTAAATCAAATCATTTTGCTCCTCGTAGACCAAAAGAACTGAGAATGAATTTTCTAAATGACAAATAAGATAAACCGTAAAGAAGGGGAGCTCTGTAAAAGTTTGCATTTTAGATCAAACATTTATCTTAATTGCATGTTTGAAACATTTCTTTCGGCTCATCATTGTCAACAAATTTGCAGCAGGGCAAGAAAAAAAAAAAAAAAAAAAAAAAACAAGCACATTTTTGTGTTTTCATGTGCCTCAGCAGCAGAAGGCCTCATTATTGCACTGGGAAGATGGCTGACAAATGAACAGCCTTAATCATGCTCATCATTTTAGCTCATGTTTTCTGGTGGCTGGCTCTAAAACTAATTTTGAATATGAAACGGAACAAATCATAAACATATTAAACTGCTGCAACGAGAAGCACATCTGGATTTCTAATTCCCTTTTGATTTAGCTCCGACCATTACGGGACTGCTCCCTGAAGCTTATTTACGTTCCTTTAAAATCACTGAAGCGAATTCATTGACATATGAAGATCATACTTTTTTTTACTTAAGGATGCAAACTGTAAGGAAAATGCATTCGGTTTAATTTTACAGGCAAAATAACAAAATAATGTTCTCTGGGATTACAATATAAACTACATAGCAACATTCTTGAATTTCTTAAATGGGAAAAAAAAAGTGACAATTCAAGACATGCTTGCGTTCAAGAAGCACTTCTCAGTTAAAATTCACAGCTTTAATCATGCACGCAAAGGAACTGCATGGCTTGCAGGAACCAGCAGGAGTAAAAAAAAAAATAAAGACAGGATCCTGTATTCTTACAAGAAGAGGATATTTTTTTATTTATAACACATGATGCTGACAGGGAATCTTCAGCTCAGCATATATATATTACAAGGTTGATCTGCAAGGCTGTGCATTAACTGTACGGTAGTTTGGAAATCATGGTTGCAGTGGCACTATAAACACACGCTTGAAACACCAGACTCTTTCTCAGTTTTTTCCCTTCATTTTCTAAAAAAAATTGTACAAACAACAATAAAAAATATTTGTGCTGTTGGCAATTTACAAAAAAGTCTTTAGACTTTATAACTGTGCAATTATTTTTCCTGCTTCCCCCCCCGCCTCCTTCGTTTGAAACAACGTGAGCGCACCAGATTTCCATTTGGACGCCGGCCTCCGTCATGCAGGCTGCACGCTTGTGTATGTTACTTGTTATTGCACTCACCTGCCAATTATAAAAAGACACATGCAAAAAGCTCCAGTTGTACAGTTACAGTTTGCCTAACGTGGTCTGTTTAGCCTCGAGCAAATTTTACATTATGTACACTTGGACTCGATCAGTAGGAGTACTTGTATGAAAGCCCGCTGCCTATATTAAGGTTTCTGTCCAAAGCGAGACAAAAGTTTGGCATCAGTTGGAGTTTCCTGTCATGTGTTCGTGGTTAGACATATCCATCATGGCCAGCAGTGACCCAACATGTGAGTAACATCAGCACCAGACAGAACTAAGGGTTGAATTATGGCAGAAGAGCTTCTCCTCCTTGGTTTTCAGTTCTCACTTCGTGAACAAAACAACAAACAGACTAAATGCGTGCCCAGAAATGATCAATCTCTCCACATTTCTGCTCACAAATTGAACTTTGGGGTCATGTTTTACCGACTGCATTGGTGACTTGCTGCCAACTGAGTTTGACTGCGTTCAGCATGGCATTGTGTCATGTATGCATGTGTGACACAGTAATAAAGGTCAGTGGCCTTGTGTAAAGTGTTTGACACTGTTCTGTCTTAGTGAAGCACTTCTTCACTCTGCAGGTGCAGGACGATCGTCAGTAACGTTGCAGCTCCTCCGCTGTATGAAAACACTGTTCGTTGGGCTCACATCATACAGAACTCTGACATATATACAGTAAGGCCTAGAGGAGTGAGTGTCAAGTCTGTACAAGTCAGTTTGGAGTGGAACCCTCTTGCCAAGATGAAGCAATAAAAGTATGGCTGTTAGCCCATACAGAATATACAAATTCTAATAAATGCACATGGCTTTTGATGAAATATAATTTGCCATATATTCATTTGAAACAAAAATATCATGGAATTAAAAAGACTACACACACACAAAAAAAAAAACCCCTCAGATGTCGCCACATGTATCAAAATGTTCCATATATACAACATTTATGTGTCAGAACTAATCACAGATAGCAGAAAACGTGACAGCTGTGTTTATTCTGGAGGCTGAGTCAGATTTGGGCGCATGTTGCAGTGAGCTCTGTCCTGATGACGCTTGTCCTGATGAACGCCACTTCTGGAGCAATTTATACTCATCGACCTTTGACATCCAACCAAAGAGACCCTGTTGACCTTTGTATTTACACTGGGTTGTTTCCTTTGATCTTTAAAGTCAAATCATGCTCACATTTTGGTTTCAATCATCTTACCTTTATAAGTTAACATTTCCAGTAAAGCCATCAAGAAAACGTTGCTCTAGTGTGTTCCAGAAGTTGAACCAACCCATACTTTATCTAAATAAACAGCTGATAAAAAGCAGATTAAATACAGAACAAATAGACGATGTTTTCTTAATGAATTATTATAATGATAACCATGAGGAAAAATCATCCACAATTAAGGAGCCTTTCAATAAGACCTCAGAGGAAAAAGAGTGATTAAAATATTTTAACCTTCAGCAGCATTTATGTGGTGAATTAACTGAACATTTTGCATATTTAAATAATTCAATAAAACAGGCTAAGGTAACCTAACCTCCCGCAGGTCCCTTTACACCACAACTTCCATTAAGAGAAGCCCGTATAGGGCAGAATCTTTTGAGGTTATAACAAAAATCATTTCAGTGTGTAACTTGTGAAGACTGTTACTAATAAAGCTTTTCTGCTTTTGATAAATCATGCACAGGCATTGCTCAGATATTCTCTTTACCTCACTTAAAACCTTCATAGTAGACATTTTAGGAAAGCGAGTGACAGATTGTTAGAGTTCCTAATGCGGATGAACACCAAAGTGGGTGCATGAACTTCGGGTCAATAAAAGTATAAAGAGGTGGTAATAAGGCGGCTCACAATAGGACAGAGCACAAACTCACAGTTGTCTGTATCACCTACCAGTGCAAATATAAATCCAGTTTGAACTTGTTTTTTGCCCTTCAGGATTAGAATTTCAAATATTTCACAAAATACTTCGGCGTTACATTAATTATCATTAACTGAAGAAAAAGCAATGCAAATGTTAGATGATCTTTGTGGCAAAACCCCTCGTGTGCAGTGTAAGTTCAGTGGAAGTGACGCATTTGACTCGTCAGCCTTCAGCTTTAGCCTCATCATGTTTTAGATGCAAAGAGCTCAAGACAAACACAGCTGCTGTAGCCACAAGAAACAAAGACGCACAGCGCATTTCTTCTCTAACACAGCCTCGTTACGTATTTGTGTGGTTTCAGCAATCACATTCAAGTTGGCTGTTATAGGAGCACAGTTCTTTCTGCCTGACTTGGAAACCTAATGATTTGTCTGTGACTTGCAGACTCACCGCAGGCCTACGTACAGTACGTCTACATGAAGCGCTCCCTAAAGCCAGTCTCTGCTCCTGCGAATCCAGCACTCCTGCAGCCATCACAGCCTTGCCAGTTGGGAAAAACGATGAGAGGGAGGTCTGAATTAAAGGGTCAAGGGAGTGGGGGTACATGGGGGGGACAAATAATGGCAACCAATCCTGAGTTAGCAGAAGTCTGCTAAAATATGCACCACTGAAGGCACTTTTTTTTTCTTCTTTTCAAAACAACACTGCTTCTGTTCTAAGTAATTCAAGTCCAGGAAAGACTAAACCAGGGCCCTCCATGTAAGGAAGGACTTTCATATTCATGTTATCTTTATATTCACTTTTGTTTGCCTCAGAAACAGCAAGAAGCTCAACCTAAAGCTTCTTCAGGGAGATAGGCGGGGGGGCTCACAGTGAGGGAAAAGTGAAAACCCTCAGGAATAGAGAACATTCTGAATCAAACGGGACTGAGGACAAAAAAAAAAAAAAAGAAGCTACAAACTGAAATAGAAACAAAACTTGAATAAAGTAACTCAAGTCAACACTCAGCATAGGAAAACTATAGTGAAACAAAGCATGAGTTTGAGAATACATAATGTGAAAAGCCGGCAAACAAGTGCATCCATTACAGTCTTAGATGGGCTTAGAGCAGAAGCCGGTTGAAACGGACCCATGGCACTGGTGGGTTATCAGATTGGTTGTTTGGTCAGAGTGAACTGATAACGTGCGTTCAAGAAGGTTGTAACAGCCCCATGTGTTGCAGGGTCAGAGCGTGGCAGGCCAGCTGACAGGACAAAGGTGTGTGTGCATGAGACAGGGTGGGTTTAATCATCATCCCCTCCCCCGTACATGTCAGCCAGCTTCTTGAAGCGTGGGCCCCAGTCATTGAGGTAGTCATAGTCCTGGTCCCCCGTGCTGGTGGAGTTGAGAGAGCTGACAGAGCCGGCGGTGGAGCCACTGCCCTCATAGTCAAAAACCAGCAGGGAATCATACGGAGGAGCCGTGGGGTCGTTGTCCGCAGCTCGCAGACCCTGAAGACGACAGGGAGGAGGACAAAAAGGTAGTCAGTCACTAAATGATAACCAAAGATGGAAAAACTCCACACACTCCACACATATCACTCTCAGTATTCACTTTCTCCTGTTCAAGGTTGAGGGGGTTTGAGACTATCCTAAGACAACAGGTAGGACAAGTTGAAAAACCATAACAGGACTCAGACAGAAACAAATAAAACATTCTTTCATTTATGAGGGAGAGAGCCAGGCGTAAACCCAGAACTCCCCAGAGACATTAAGCTGGAGAACTGCTTCTCTGCTTGGCCTTTTGCATATGTATTTCTGCAAGTTTCCTTTTCAAACTGCAAAATGCGGAGGAGGAAAGTATCAAATGAATCAAGTGAATCATTCAGGACGTGCTGTCGCCAATGCATTGTGCCATCCACTTATGCCATGAGCCTGTTTTCTTGCAATTTGAAGTTGACACCGGTTCAAAAATCTCTGCGAGGAGGAAGCACCACCGAGAACAGAGAGCTCTTTGTAGATAGTGGGGAGGATATTTCCACTTGTATTAATTAATGTGGAATGCTGGCAGATGAGGTTATTATAAGATGGTGGCTGCCAAGGCATGTAAAAAAAATGAACCTGTCCCCCCCCCCCCCCATAAAAAAAACAAACTAGAAGGATTAAGGCAGAATCAGCAACACTAAAACGCTCTGTAACTCATTTTTTTGAGTTCCAGTTCCTCCAGAGATCATTTTTAACAATACTCCTTGTTGTGCCAAGAAACAATAAGTGAAATTGAAATATCCTGCTTGTAAGTTTTGTGCATACATTATAGAAGAAAACTTCATGAGATGAGGTGTTTCCACCATCAGCATTTGGTGGTTAGGAGGCTAATAGAAATAGAGTAATTTCCATACGGTTTGAGAAAACCTGTCACCAAGTTTCCAAAGATATCTGGTGAAAAATGGATTTAGAATAGATTAGTATTTGCATTCAACTTGGGGATTTTTCTAATACTGAGGCACAGAGTCCTTTTATCAATAGGTTCACACTGTTGTCAGGCACAGTTCCTCTTTGAAAATAAAATATGAAAAATACTCTTTATATGTTGAAGGGTGGGTCAAAAGTCAAAAGTATTAAATTCAGCACGGCCTTCCGACCCACAGCTCCTTAGCAAAAATAATCACATAATTCATTACCAGAGCACAAAATGATTGACTATTTAACAAGTATTAAGCCCATCATAGCTTTACATATATGTTGTTGTGCATACTATTACTTATAAAGATAAAAAAAAGTTTGCCTATCCTTAAAAGCCTCATATGCCCCTAGTAACCAAGCCTTTTCTGAGTCACAAACAGACAATAGAAATTACTATCATCCAGTATTTCATGCAAAAGTGTTTGTATTTTTTATGGCTTTGTAACAGAATCTGTGGTTGAGTTGGATAGGTCTCACAGAGAGGTACTCATCCCCGGCCTTGACATTGATACTGGCTGCCCAGCTGTCTGTTTTTATCATCACTTGGAATGTCAATGGTTTACGGTCCAAATGAAGCAATAGGAATTTTCATTGAACAGTGTTCGGACTATGTCTCATAGAAACATGGTGCAGTAGCATTAACAAATGTGTTCATTTGTTTGCAGATTATACATATTTTGCTATAGTACATAATTGTGTGAGGGCAGCACGGTAGTGCAGTTGGTAAAGCTGCTGCCTCTCAGCAAGCTGGTTTAAATACCGGTCCGGGGGCCTTTCTGAGTGGAGTTTGCATGTTCTCTCCGTGAATGCGTGGCTTTTCTCTGGGTACTCCAGTTTCCTGCCATAGACATGCATGCTAGGCTGATTGGTAACTCTAAATTGTCCCTAGGTGTGTGAGAGAGAGAGAGTGAATGGTTGTTTGTCTCATTTGTCTCCATGTGTCCCTGTGATGGACTGGAGACCTGTCCAGGTGTCCCCTGCCTTGCACACAGTGATGGTGTCAATGGTGGCGGATACCCTGGGCCAATGGTTAAAGATGGATGGATACTATCAACTGATGTTCAATAATAAAACAATTTGCTTGGTTTCTAAAATGTCCAACGTTGTCCCAATATTTTGACCCAATATTTTTCATTTTAATCTCGACATTTTATTCTGTAACATACTGGAATCTCCTGCCCTGGATTTATTCTTCAAGTGTTTCAGTTCCACAGTTCTTGTAGAAGTGTAGACCCAGTTAAACTAGTTTTATTTTGTATTATTCAGTTGTGTTTCGTCTGACTCTTTCCTGAAGTGTCCTGCTCCAACCTTCTGGCCTGAACATCACATCCTGCTCTTTGTTGTACCATTTTGTCTTGTCAATGTCGCCTTTAGCTAAACGAAACCAAACCTTGTGTGACAGTTTGACTTTGGTTACCAGTTCTTCATCACTTCCTGTTTCTGTTTCATTCATAGACAATGTTTCTGTTGACCAAGGACAAAACAAAGCAACAGCTTCTCTAAATAAAGGGGATCACAATACAAATCAAACAGGTAACATAATCAAATGACATATTTTTACTACCACATTAAAACTGCCAGGTTATTGATAACTCAGCTGCTGGGTTAAAGCTGCTGGATCACAGGTTGGGTTGGTTTATTGGATCAAAATGTTTGACTCAGTGGTTTGGTGAGAGATCATCCATGATCTTCATCCATAGTGGACCAAACTGAACCAGGCTGGACCTCTGTTTTCAGATGTAATAAGTAAAAATAAGTTCAACTTACAAGAAGATACTCACCCTGGTTTTTTACTTTTAGTTTGCAGTAATGTTATTTGGTGCTAGCTAGCTGATGCTAATAGCAGTTAGCGCCAGCTACTTAGTACAAGTTGTAAGCAACTAATAATAACCCAGATTAACAACATTTTAGTAGCTCTAATTAGTCATTGTAGCTCACAGGTCAGCAAACTTAATCCAGCATGTTGAGACAAACTCTTTTTAACCCGTTAATGTTTTATTCCTCACTCGCGCTCTTATGAGGCGGATACATTCTCTTCCCTCTCCTGTTCTCCTCCTGCTTTTTTGCTCGCTGTCAGTATATCGGCTCTCCTATTTTACACATCTTCTGAAACTAAAACTTCTGTCATGGATCTGGTCAGCTGGACTTTCAACGCAATCGACAAAATCTTTGCAACAAAGCAACAGAGTCCTGGAGAACCCTCATGTCCCGCTGAGAATCTCAGAAGGACGCCGAAGACATTTACAGTTGGATTTATGATAACAGGTTTCCAGATTTTTGGAATAGACTGGTTCCTGGTCTATCAACATACAAGAAGACAGCTGCAGCTAATTTGGACCTCATCAGGCTGCTGCCTTGTGAAGGTTGGGTTTGTGCTTCGAGGACTCAAAATCAGCTGATTCACGAGCTAAGCTGTAAGATGGAAGTGATTTGTGAGAATCGCAGGCCACCTGTGGCTTTGGGACTCGCCAGCATGTTGGAAATGACCTTGGAGGGGCTCGTAAGCACGGACCAGTGGAAGGCCCACTACTCGAGTCATTTCAGATCTTAAGGCTGACAAGAAAAACAGTCTGCCTGAAAAAAATCAACAGTTGTGGCTTATCCGAATCTGACTCCCCTGGTTGGCCTCGAAAACAGGCCGACATCAAATTTCTCCTGGGAAACGTGTAAACTACGGAAAAGCTTTGTCTATCGCAACCCCCACCACCACCACCCCCACCTGCCGAGAACTTCTGTGGAGGCTTATCAGAACTGTGCCAGTTGACCAACATCTTATCAGGACAATGGTCTACCTGGAAGTGCTTCATGGACCGGCTTGCCATATGGAACGTGTTCATAAATGTGCTTGCTGGTAGAATTTTTTTGATGTCTTAAATCGATGGTGTGAAGATATCTTTTTTTGTAATGCCACTTTCCTGTCCTCATGGCTTTTCCCCCTTTTCTATCTTAAAAAGTCTTCTAAAAAGGATATGAGGCCGCGCTATCATAGCAGCAGCTATGTGCACTCCGCCCCTCTTTCAAACGAACATACTCTCGCTGTATCTCCGTACAATGACAATAAATCTTATTCTGATTCTGATGTGGTTTATTGTGCACATCTGTATTCTTCTTCTGGAAAAATCTGGCTGATTTTAATGACCCTCTTTGTGTCGAACACAGGAACCCCTCACCTCTTAACGACCCAGCAGACCCCGAACGGAATTGAGAATGAAGCCAGCAACTCAACGCCATTGGGGCAACTGCTATCAGCGTCGACGCCCCCAACAACACCAGCTGTATTCATGGTAACAGAACTGGAGTTACGTTATCTCACGGATGTAGTTCTGACCATCGGGCGATCTTAAGTCCTCTCAATGCAAAACACAACATCTGGTGAAAACTAAAGGCCCAGCTGTGGAGGAATGCATATCGCCCGCCTCCTGTCAGTTCAGAGTTTAGACTGAGATCAACAAGTGAGAAATGAGATTAATAATTGGTTTGGTCCAAACTTTAAAGTATCATCTATAACATTATAGCTCATGCAGTGTTGAAGGATGTCACTGTTGTCAGATACTACCACTCTGAATTTACTCAATGCCTGTAAACTGAACTGAATTAAGACCGTTTTTATTTTTTCAAATGTCGACCCATCTTCAACTGCACTGACTCCAAATGTGACTCAGCCATAGACGTCCCTTTAGTGATGTTTTTATTTTCAGGTTTTATTAAACCTCAGGGTTCTTGAGATGTTTGGAGACAAACGGACATGAGTAAAAACATTATTGTCCAACTTCACCTTGTGGCAACGCATGATAAAACTGTGTACACGATGCAGTGTTGTGTTCAAGACCACCTAACCCGAGACCAAGTCAAGACCAAGACTTTTAGGGTCCGAGACCAAGTCAAGACCAATACCTCAAATAAAATAAATAAAATATAAAATTTTATTATAAAATATATTTTTTATAAAAGTTACATACTGCAACTTTAAGTTTGCTTTTGAATGAATATATCAGCTTTTATAATTTTCGAAGCTTCATAACAAAGAAATCAGACATTCAGTGGCCTAACTTCATGTGATTCAACAATAAAATGACACAACTGCTAAACTGGAAGCAGTTAAAAAAACTTTATTAATTTCAGAGGGAAATTAAATGTTGATGTAACTCTTCATCCTGGTTTCATTAAAGAGTTGTTCTAGATGCTGATGATTGTGGACAGGAAGGATCTCTTCTAGTGGTCTGTCCTACAGTGGATCTGAAGAAGCCTCTGACTAAAGACACTCTGTTGTATGACAGTCTGATGAAGAGGATGCTGAGGGTTGTCTATAATGTTCTTCATTTTATGAAGAAT
>JAVCKU010000172.1:8852556-8864471 GCA_032273985.1 Hypsolebias coamazonicus | reverse complement strand
AAGTAAAGTACAGATACATGAAAAATGTACTTAAGTACAGTAACAAAGTACTTGTACTTTGTTACATCCCACCACTGCCTTTAACAGTCTCGCTAGCAAATCTCATGGCGACTCCAAACAGCCAAATTGTGATTACTTAATTCGGACTTACAACTTCTCCAAGATCTATTCTAATGAATCATCCGTGAACACTGCCACAAAGTTCCACAGTCGTGCCTGCTCAGCTCTGATACAGTCACATGGATGACATCATGTTTGGATGGTAAGATGTATCATTTTATGTCTTTTTTTAAATTGTTTTTCCTGTAAAGGGGATGGTCAAATCTTCAAAATCCACATCTTTCATTTGGTTCTGTTCTCTAAAATGGAACAAAAGGTGTCTTTTATTTTATTCCCAAGAACCTTTGTGAGAGAGTGTTTTGTATTTTACTTACTTTATTTACCTACTTAAAGACAAGCGTCTTTTTTGAGTCTCTGAGCGTTTAAACTGAACTTAATATTGTTTTAGTATTCTGGGATGCAGACTGAAAACTAACAGTAATTTGTCCAGGATTAAACCATCTGCTGTAATCAAACAGCAATCTTAACCGCTTGACTCTTAATACGTTCCTGATGTTTCTGATTTGTCACAGCTCCAATCTTGTCTAGTTCCTTTATTAAGCATCTCATGCTGCCCAAAAAAAAAAAAATCAAGGGAAGAAAGTTTAATGTCTCGTGGTCTTATCACTTTCATCGTTTGGGCTTTGGAAAGCCCAACCAGCTGCTCAACAACTTCTTTGCTGATGTGGTTCAATAAACATCCTAACGTTTCTTGAAGGAATGCATATTGCATACCGCTTTTCACGCCAGAGGTTTCATTTAAGATTTTCTTATTTATGGAAGTTTTAGAGCTGTAGTTGCTTTGGTCAAAACTCAAAAATAACATTATGTTTACTCTGGTGCAATATCACATTTACATACAGAGTACGTGTTGTGAATGACTTTCAGCTACTTCTTTGTACATGGCAAATTTTCAGCTCAATTTTAGTAAAACTGACTGAGTTAGAGCTGTTTTTTTGAGCGGGCTAAGGTCGGTGAGATGTGGCAGACATGTTGAACTTGACTCTTAAAAATGGAAGAAACTAGTCAAGGAAAAATGTTTTAAAAGCAAAATGTGGATTTAGTCTTGAAAGAAAATTGAAAACCTTTACTATTAACTGATGAGCATGCAAAACTCAGTAACTTTAAATATCACAGTATCTTCTGGTTTACTTCAAGAATAATTTGTGGCGATGTCTAAATATTTGATCTGTAAGTTGTCAAAAACTACAAAAAAAATTAACATCATTTTAACTTTTTATTGTTTGGCTGATCAGCACTGAAAATTATTTATTTTACACATACCATACATAAAACGACAAACAGTGTCTCCTTTAGGACAAATGTTCTAATTAAACTCAAACTGTGTTTTTATCTGAAGCACAGCACAAGAACCGAAAAGATCCGACCCAGCTCCACAAGTGCTTCCAAAAAGTTTGGGTCTGCATGGACCTCAGTGAGGTTGATAATTTCATGAACTTGAACAAAAGTAAAAACTACAGAAATTGCATTTCCTGCAAAAATGCAGTATGAATGCTTATTGCTGAAGAACTTGCTGGAAAACAGCTGAAATTTGCTAAAAAAAAAATGCTGAAATGTAACTGAAACAGAAGCCAAAGTTAGCAGAAGAAAGAACATATATTTGGTGAAAAAGGTTTACAGCACAAAAACGAGGAAATTAACTAAAAAAGCTGAATTTAGAAAAAAAAATAGCTGAAAAGTGGTTTGAAAAGGCTGAAAGAAGCTTAAACTATCAGAAGGAAGTGGACGGAACTGAAGCGAGATAAAAAATATGGCATTAGCTGAAAAAGCTAAATTTAGCACAAAGACAGCTATAGTGGCTGAAATAGCAGAAAAAACTGAAACTAGCAGACAAAATCTGAAAGGAGCATAACAAGCTGAAATTAGCTGAAATAAATTAATTAGGCTGAAAGTAGCAGAAATTACCACAAAAAGCTTGAATATATGTGAAAACTGCTGAAATTACCTAAAAAATGCAACAACAACAACAACTAAAAGTACCTGATAGAACAAGCTTAAATTAGCAGAAAAAAAAGCAGAAACAGCACGTTTGCTGAAAGATGCAGAAATGAGCACAAAATAGTGGAAATCATCTGAAAAGGAAATGTGCAACAAAACAAACAAACAAACAAAACTCAGCTGAGTAGATAAAAAAGCAGAAAGAAGCTTAAATTACCAGAAGGAAGTGTAAATATTTTTTTTTAATTTTTTGCAGAATTAGGCTGATAAAAGTTGAAATGAGTGCAAAAAATATAGAATTAACTGAAAAAGCTAAAATTAGCATATTTTGAACTAAAGCTAAATAGTAGCTGAAATAACAGAAAAAGCTAAAACTTGCATAAATAAGCTGAAAGGAGCATAATAAACTAAAATTAGCAGAAAGAATTTAAAAGAAGAAGCAAAAATGTAGTAGTTAGCAGAATTTATCTGAAAGGAGAACACAATAGCTGAAAAAACACCTGAAATAAGGTGAAAGTAACTGAAAAAAAAAAAGTTTAAATTTACACCAGGAATCTGAAAGAAGCCGAACCAGAACAAAATGTGTAAAGGAGCAGTGAAAGGCTGTAAACAGATCTAAATATATGAAGGATGTAAAATGAGCTCAATTAATTCTTGATGAAAAAAAAGAGGCAGAAAAGGCTAAATATTTGCAAGAAGCTAAAGTTGCACCAAAGAGCTGAACGTTTTGATTTATGATTTGTTGAAATAGCACAAAAATTGTGGAACGAGAAAGATGTCGAAAAATGTACAGAAGAAGTAAAGAACCAGGAATAAGGAATAATAAATATAAACAAGATCACAATAGTGTGAATGCTTAATAATAACTCACACAATTACTGTTTCTTTATATTTACAAGAGACAATACATATTGTATATTTTTTATATAGAGGTGCAAAATGTTGCTGATCACTTTTCCACCAGAGGGAGACACACACCTTCTGATTTTACTCAGAAACATTTGGGGACTTGTAGAAAACCTCTCTATCCCTGGTTGTGTCCCTCACAGGAAAGAAGGGCCAGTCATTTTTAACAGACTCGTAAATTTCAAATAATTTCTCATTAAAAGTGAGTTGTCGACTCTGAGGCTGTTTTAACCAAATGAGGAGACCGAAACCAAACTTTCAGATTTTATTATTTTTTGTTTGTTTGTTTCTAATTGGTGAATTTATTCATTGGTGAAAGGGTGTGTGGGCTACAACAAATGAAAGCCAAAAAAACAAACAATATATATTTTTTTTTAATAAACATTGAAAGCAGGTATATTTAAACTGTCAGGAAGTCCTTTATAAGTGTGCACATTGTCATTTTGATAATTAAATGTTATTTTAACAACTGGCATTAATCAAACTTGTGGAATGCAGGCATCAAGTGTTCTCACCAGAAAGTGGATAAAACAAACCCCAACAGTTTTGAGGGCAGGTGATTTTAAATACAGGTCATTAAATGCACAAAATGAAATAAAAACAAGTGTTGGTGTTCTTCTGTTTAGATTACACACACGAAAACTCTAACTTAAGTTCTTACAACATAGTTTGCATATTTGGCAATTTGTTCAGATACTTCTAAGCCTTAATGCCAAGCATACCTCAAAGGAATGGCTAATAAATAAATAAATAAATAAAATTCAAGGCAACTGTATTTTAGTTGAAGATGCAGGGAGGCAAAGTGAGCGGGCTCCTTATGAACAGCATGGTAAGATTCAAGTCCCTCACTCTGGAGTCTGGAGGTGATATTTTCCTCATTTTGGTTGTTGGAGACAGTGGCATTGACGAAAAGCACGAGAGACAGAACTGGAAGTGGCAACAATAAAGATGTTGAGGTTCTCCTTAGGAGTGACAAGGATGGATAAGACTAGGACTGAGATCATCAGAGGTACAGCACAGGTTGAACAACTGGGAGATGGAAGTTGGAGACCTGTGCTGAGATGGTTTGGACATGTCCAGAGGAGGGACAGTGGGTATATTGGTAGAAGGATGTTAGAAATGCAGCTGTCAGAAAAAAAAACAAAGAGGAAGGCCTAAGAGGAGATATATGGATGCAGTTAGAGAGGACATGGAGGTTCATAGTTGGAGTGAGGACAGAGGATGCAGAGAACTGAATTATATTTAATCTAAGAAGGATGACTTGCTTTGGCTACCCCTGAAGAGGGAAAAGCCGAAAGAAGAAAATAATCCTTTCTTGACATAATGGGAAAAATATTCATGAAAATACTGAATAACAGGTGGACTGACTTCACAGAAATGCGTGACAAGCTATATGAAGAACAAACTAGATACAGGAAAAGTTATTGACAATATTTTTTTTTATATTTCAAGCTGCTGTCCAGAAATATATATGCAGAAATAAATATAGATTGTACTGTATTTTTGTGGACCTAACAACAAATTTTGATAGCATTCAGCATAGGCCTTTGTATTACAAGTATGTCTGATTTAAAATGGAGTAGAAGTCAAACTACACTGTCTTAACCTCTTACCTGAACTCTTGCATATGTGGATACCAGGTCCTAGGAGGTTAAAGTCAGTGTACTGTATTCTAAATTGAATGCATGTGTTAAAAGTGAAGGTGGTATAACCAACATTTTTGACTGAGACATCACTGCTTGGTTAGCCCCTTACTTTGTGTCCTCTTTTTGAATGAGTATATATCTATGTTGAATGATGCAGGATGTAATGGCGTAGAGACTGACCAAATATCTTTGCTATTTGCTGACAACTTGGCAAATAAATCAGACAATATTTTCAGATTACAGAAGAAAACTGTTCTGGAAAACTTTTTTAAATTGTATGGTATGAATGTAAACCTGAACAAAACAAAAAGTATGATGTTTAGAAGGGGAGGTGTGGTCAATAACATATGAAATGGTACTTTGAAGATGAAGCAATTGAAATATGGTTTAGTTTACTTATTTTGGTTTACTCCAAAATTAACTGGGCAGATGACCAGCCAATCTTTGTGCCAGCAGGCTAAAATTTCACGTTATTAACTTTTCGGGTTTATCAGGAGGTATGAGGTAAACTATCAAGATACTTTTTTCTCTTTGATAGAATGGTATCACCAGTACTCTTGTATTGCTCAGAAATATGAGGATACAAACACCTAGAATGAATAGAAACAATACAGCTCTATTTCTGCAAAAGACTTCTAAAGGTCAACAGCAGTGTTAGTAATCAAGCTGTTCTTGGTGAACTTGGGAGATTCTGCCTCAGTATATGTTACATGTAGAGGTATGTACTATATTGGTTGAAAATTACCAGTACATATTTTTATAGCTATCTGCATGTGTTATAAAACACTCAGAATTAAATGGTGTTGGCAAGAAAACTTGGGTTGGTCATGTTAAAACTCTACTATATTCACTTGGTGTTATTAAGGTCTGAAATGGTCAAGGTGTTGACAATTATAATATATTTTTTGAGTACCTAAACTAGGATTTGTGCAACAATGTTCACACAACATGGTATTAAAGTGTAGAAAACAATAAAAAGTACAACTTTATTTACAGTTTAAACGTAGGCTCTTCTTGAACTAGAACGGTATTTGCTGAACATTTGAATTAAGGAATATAGCAGGTCTTTATTAATATTACAATGTTCAGCACATAGATTAGCCATTGAAAGTGGCAGTGGTCTCATTTACCTGGGACAAGTGGCTGTATTTATACTGTAAACATGGTTTTGGAATTGAAACTGTTGAAGATAAGAATCACTCCATTATTGTCTGTAACATTTACTTTATAATACGGCAACACTTTTCTTTATAAGTGTGCACTAATAAATAGTGGTTTCTGCAATCTGCAATCCCAAATAAAATATTATTTTTATCTGCTATATCAAAAAAAAAAAAAAATTGCTGCTAATTTTGTTGAAATATAGTGATATAACTTTTAGGCTGTATTGCCCAGATCTATTACCAGCCATGATCAGAAGAGCGTATTTATTTAATTTATTTATGTTCACTTGGGAAATACACTGGGGGTGGGGTTCCTCATTTCCAGTGCAGCCAAGCATTTAGAGTTAAGAGATTAAAAACATATAAATAAGAAATTAAAATTAATAAGGATACAATTAAATGGAAAAAATACATTTGATATAGAAGAGAAAAAAAAAAAAAGGAAATGAAAAACGCTGATAAAAACAGCCACAGTATTTCTGATGGTGTCTGCCTACAGAAGGGACAGTTTAATCTTACAGACACAGCAAATCTTATTTTTAACGATAAGCAATTTTTTTACACACAGTGTTTAAAACGTAGAAATCAAAATGACACATTTATAGATTTTTGAGTAAAAATAGTTTAGTAAAAAATGTTCTTGGTAGGTTCTGCATAGAGATGTACAAATAAATGACATTCAGTCATCATTAGGGCTTTTTCTTGTAAAATCACTGTGATCTTTTTTGTTTCTCAGTTATCAATCAAATCATTATTGTTTGGTTACAGTATGTTACCCATTTTTATGCCGTGCAAAACAAATAATGCAATGACAAATAAGGGTCATTGATGTGAGGGCCGGGCAGGTGAAGGGAACAAGAAAATAAACAAGAAAAGCCACAGACGGAAATCTAAAAAAACCTCAGCCCCTGTGGATAAAGTGCGTGGCAAAAACACCATGTGTTTGCTGTGTTTGTGTTTAATCGGACTGCTGGAGCGAGATTAGGTTAGTGTGTGTGTGTATATGTGTGTGTGTGTGAGAGAGAGAGAGACAGACAGTGTTAAGGCTGGATGGATCAAAGCTGAACAGCTGCCAACACCTCTCGAGTGTGAACGTGTTGTCACGAGTCTGTCAATCAGCATTTTCTCGCATCACTGTGCCAGCGTTGGAGTTGGCTGTGTGTGACAGTGCGAGTTTGTGTGCTTGGGGGAGGGGGAAGTGACAGAGGGGCTGCAAACTAAAACAAAACTTGCTGTTGCCCATCACCTTACTGGAGTTTATCATGTAACCCCCCTCACATACTGTATCTCATTACACAGCAGATGGACAGAAAGCAAAACAACACAAACAAGTTAATGTTTTCTGGCCCATAGGTCATGCAAGATGTGTGTAGCTGTATTTTCACCTCATGGATGAAGTCCCCTATGTCCCCGGGGTGGGGCACGACTGGTCTGATGGGGTACTGCGACTCTGGGATGATGGGACGTTCATCCACTCTGCGTACGCCGGGCGGTTTGCTCATGATGTGCTCTAAAGAGTCGGGCTGCTGCAGCTGGCTCAAGTCATAGTCCTGCAGCGCCACAAGGGAACAGACATGTAAGCAGTGCGAGTGTGAACACAGACATTGTGCGCTGTGTCTCCCAGGACCTCACCTGGTCCTCCTCTCCTCCCCCCTCTTCATCGTATTTGAGGATGTTGTCTCTCACATCATCTTCAGGGTCGATGAGTAGCTGCTTCGTCTGCCTCTCTTTTTCTTTGCGCTTGATCCACACAACAAAAAGCAGCACCATGCCTGCAAAAACACACATATACCCATGTTATAAAGCTTTAAAGTCTGAAGAAATATTAAAGAAAAAAAAATACTCACATTCATTAATATTAAGTTACAGTTTGGTGTGGTTGTTACTGAGAGTCATTCAAAAAACATGCACCCAGTGCTGCTCATTGTGTGAGACATTTGCTTAAAACTCCAGCATTAGCTGCTGACGTCAACCATATTTAGCTTTTCAAACCCTGTCACATTATAACGGTTTAAAGAACTTATGTCGACATATATAAATTTTGTCCAATAGGCAGGCATATGCTGAAGATGGAATAAAAATAAAGTAAATAAATAACTGGAAGCCTTTATTGGATGCTTACAAAGCATATTTCTAACAAGTTGAAGGACTAGATAAACTCTGAGTAGCTTAATAACTCATTAATAGCTCCATAACTTCTACACATTTACAAGCATATGGGAGTGTTTAATGACTTGTGCAGAGCTCATGATCATCGTTAGTGTAACTTATGCACAACATGTTGGGGCATATTGCGACGAAGATGGCTGTCACACAGTGACGTACAGCATCAGCGCAAGAAAAAAAGTCAAACGTGCTGATATGTCTATTAAGTTAGGTGTGGTTTGAATATGCCAGCATGCTGATATATGATGGCACAAATTGTCGTATGTCGATGCCAACCAAAAACTTTGTCCACGCACAGATTTTTCATCGTATTCAGACACGTTGCTGATAAATTCAGCATAGATTACAGATACGTGGCAGGTAAATTATGCATAAGTTCACACAGGTTACATGTAAGTTCCTTATGTAACGCACAAGTTGACACATGTCTGAAACCAACTACACATAACATATTTCTCACATATGAGCACAGTTTAAGGCTTCACACAACAGAATATTTAAGACCAAAACGGCTAAATCTCTGGGATATTTCGTCACAAGGTGGTCTTAGTCTAAAATTCTGTCATGAAAAACGGTGATGTGCATTCCTTCTGCTTTTTAAAGTTAAGAAATTTAGAACATTATTAAGAATTATTTATGTGTGATCAATCTCTGAAAAGTTCAGTGTTTTTCCACTGATGATTGTGTGAAAGCCACATGTCTACAGAAGGAAAGCTGCGCTTGTTAAACACACTGTCGTTTCCATGCCAGGTCACTAGCTGGTACTGTGACTTTTGCATTTTAGTGGCACAGGCGTGCAAATAGAAACTTTGGTCTGGAGCATGAAAAGAGTTACTGTACATGCTAAACAAACAATTGTTTGGGCCGAGGATGAAGTTGGGTTGCTCCTACATGTTGAAAAGGGCGAGCAGCACAAACATTTGTTCCTGTATTCACACATTCACAGAAAAACTACTGACTGCAGCTGTCCATGGTGCCAAATTTCACACTGACGCCAGGCTTTCCTAAAAACTTCCACTCTGGGACCTATACTCAACAAGATGAAATGCAGCAGTTTCACTCAGAGATGGCTCTGATGGATGTGGTACTGTCTCTATGCATCACTAGAAGTCTACCTAAAACCTTTCATACTCTGAATTAGAAAGCAAACAAAATAAACTCAAAAAGTTTTACAAGCGTGCCACTCCTACCCTTAAATTGGTCATCACAGCAGATTTTCAAAAGTGGATCATTAAAGAAACAATAACTACGTTTTGGTTAAAACCAAAACAAACCAAGGAACCAGCAAACAAAAGAACAAATTAAAAAAAATGCACATAAAAGATTTATCCGTAGGACTCATTTTTAAGTACAGTTTGAACCACAAGAGCAAAGTTAAGCAGTGACACAAATCACTGTCATGGCAGACATCAGGAGATTCATTGTTCCAGGAAAAGAATAAAAACCTCCCTCTTGTTCAGAAACATAGAGCAGGATTCCAGGAATTAAAGTGTTCTTACATTATATAGCATTGTCCTCTTTACTGCATTGATATATCTAGTCTGTAGAGGAATGGGGCTGTAAATATATTGTTAATTATCAGTTATGAGTTAAGCTCATATATTATGCATGTAATGTGCAAATAACCTCGTGTGTGGGCACCACCTCTCCTTAGAGAGGACAAATCAGTCTCTTATTTTCCCCAAAATAATGTAAACTGAACGTGAGTTCTTTTCTCATATTTAAAGGGCATCTAATCATTTAACACACACTGATATGCCAAAATAATCACAAATTCAGTTGATTTTATGTATTTTATTATAAAAATAATAATGTGTGGTTATATATGGTGAAAATCATGCATGATAAGAATTAACTGAACATCAAATTGCTTTGAATGAAAGGTCTAATTGATGAGGAAACTTGAAAAGGCAGATTTAGGATTGTTTTGTTTTTAAGCTGAACTCTGAGTTTAACGTACACGTACTGTGAAGTGGTTAAAATGGTGTAAGGTGAGCTAAGTTGGTCTGATAAGATCTGATGTAGGGTCACCAGCAAACAGATGAAACCATGAGAGTTGTCCCGTGAACAGTTTCCGGAGATACCAGGCAGGTGGGTGCAGATTGATAGATCGTAAGTTGAGAAATCTCCCGAATTACCGTGATTGTAGTCCTCCTCTGGACCTGGTTTGATGGATAACTGTCTGGATGGATTACTCACAGTTCACTCTGGGAAGGTGCTGGTTCTGTATCTTTTGTCCCATCACTTTTCTTTCTTCCTAGGATGTCTCACTAGGAAGTATTCTTCTTTTAGTTCAAGTGCAGAAGGGTGTCTCTGAAGATTTTCTGAAGTCCAGAGAAGCATGTAGGCTTCGGATCATCTCCAAAGAGTGTGTCCTCACTCTGTGTCTTGTTCTCTGTGTGAAGTGTGTCTCCAAAGAAGTTTCAGTGCAGAAGCAGGTTTCTCCTCTTGTCTCTGCTCAAAAGATGGAGTTGTCTCCCTAAAGTTCCAGTGCAGAAGCTGCTTCTTCTCTCTCTAAAAGTTTCTCTCAGAAGAAGTAGTTAAACATAACTTTGTCTAAAGCAGATAAGACGGATTCACCTCGAGAGGTGTCATTTTAACTTTTGCTTGTGTTTATAAATCTAACATCCTGTTTTCTGCCTTAAAGTTTTCCTTTTAAAAGAGAAAATAAGACAAATGAATTACCTTGAAAAAGATTACTTAAAACACACATTTTCATGAATAAACATTCAGCATATGGAATAAACAGAAATTACATCTTTGAATTAATAAAATGCAATGTTTTAACCAAAGGTGTTGCTGTCCATCTCCTGTAAAAAAGATTGTCAGTTTGAACAAAGGCTTCTTATGGTCTATCTTCTTGAGAACGAGTCCGGGGAGTAATACTCCTTTTCGATAAGGCATGTTATCAATGTAGCCAGTTCAGATGTTTTTACAAACTCCAAGGTCAGTTGAACACAGGCTCATTAAAACGGTCTGTCCGTTTCATGGGAAAATGAGTTCATGTTGCAATGAAGTTAACACAGTGACAGTTTCTTATTACATTAGTGTCAAACTCAAACTTGTGAGCAAAGGCAATATTTGAAAAACAATATCTGTTCATTCCAAAGAGAATAGATTAATCTTGTTTTTAACCATTTCAAACACAAAGCACATGAATAATATTTGTTTAAGATGAGACAAACACTTTTGTTTGTTTGAGCTGAGGTGATGTCTTTCTGAGGTGAGGTGTTCCCCTACACATGCATGTGCTCCTCTTGCCATTTCTCTAAACCAAAGAAAATAATACAAACAAATACAAAGATGAGAGGCAGTTTCTAAACAAGATGTTTCTGTTTAGCATTTCTTGATAAATTGGTTTTCATTTTGGTCAAAGTTCTGTGTAAAGACACTCACGAAAAAACAATACTCAGACCTTTGTTTTAATGTCTAAATTTTCAGCATATGGAGAGTTTGATGTCAGCAGAGAGTTTGTCTAGCGTGCTGTTGATTCAAGTGTTTGTATCATCAGACAAAGGCTCTTTTGATAGTGCAGCTACATTTTCTGCAAGGAGAATGAGCCTCTCCATTATTGTGCAACATTTTTTCTGCCTAGCAATAAGCTTAGACACTAAGTAACTTGCCTTCATCACCATATCAGACATTTTCACACAGTTAGGTGCATGTTCTTATAAAGAAAGTCATACAGTAGTCCCTCTTTTATTGCAGGGAATCCATACTCTGAAGACCCGCGATAAGTGAAAAATTGCAAAGTAGGAATAGCAGTACAAGTAGTAGTTTTTTTAAGCCAGATTCCAAAAAAGTTGGGACACTAAACAAATTGTGATTAAAAACTGGATGCAATGATGTGGAGATGGCAAATGTCAATATTTTATTCATAATAGAACGTAGTTGACAGGTCAAAAGTTTAATCTGAGTAAATGTAACATTTTAAAGGAAAAATATGTTGATTCAAAATTTCACAGTGTCAACAAAT
>JAVCKU010000172.1:8818103-8834679 GCA_032273985.1 Hypsolebias coamazonicus | reverse complement strand
AGGCTCAAAACCTGACCTGCAGTCAGCTCACTATTCCCAGCTCGTTTCAGCCACTCCCTTCCTTTACTCTCCAGTCCCTCAGGCTCTTTTCCCCTTACTTTTAACTTTTAGAACTTCCTGTAAATTTTTGCCTTGTCTGCTCTTTACTGGGGCGGCTGTGGCTGAGTGGTTAGAGCAGTCCTCCTCCAATGCAAAAGTTGGAGGTTCGATTCCACCAGCAGTCACATGTACCAAAGTGTCCATGGGCAACACTGAACCCCTCATTGCCCCCATGTGTGTTCCATCAGTGTACGAGTGTGATGAAGCACTGATTATTCCTTGTATAGATCTAGCAGAGAGCTGTATGAATGGGTAAATGAGGGCACAGACTGTGTTGTAAAGTGTTTTGAGTATCCTGATAAGATAGAAAGGCACAATACAAATACAGTCCATTTAGCATTGAATTTCACAATAAATATACATATTGTTTGGTGATGCTCAGTGAAATAGATATTTTTTTCTACTTCATAAGTTTGGTTTCGTTCGCTTTTTGTTGACACCAGTGTGGCAAATAAAATCTACGTTCTTTTTAGCAAGATCCATCCATTTTAATACAGCGTACACATAGAGCATGAGCACAATGCTTATTTTTAGGGGATGTGCCAAAAATGATACCCCCCAAACTTTACCCACTAATAAAGGAGGCTGATGTCCTTGCATAACAGCATGGACAGGATAGAGCTGGCACAAAGCAGTAGGAGTGTTTGTAATCGTCTGCAGATGGATCTAAAGTGGCAGATTTGCCATTTTTAGCCCTTTATTCCTTTTGTGTTAAGACAAGACAAAAAATGGTTTTAGTTTATGTTTATGTGAATATGTTAGAAAATGATATGTTATTAGGCTAAACTGACTACACACGGCAATCTTAGGCACAGACACACACACAGACACACACACACACAAAACAAGACAAAACAGAACAGCATCACTTCAAAGTAAATTAAACAGAGCAAAAAAAAAAGTGAGAAAGAGAGACAGCTAAGAGTCACAGAAAGGGGGAAAGCCCAGCTGGCGTCTTTAGAGTCTTCCTGAATTATAATGTACACCCAATTTACTCTCATTTGCTGTGAAATTAGCTGGGAAATTTGTTTAGCTCTGGTACCCCAGAGAAAACTGGAAGGCAATAGCTGTGTAGTGTGCGATGGTTGGAAGGAGGTGGCATTAATCCCAGTCTAAACATCCATGGTATCATCCCAATTGTATATTTCTAATCCTAGTATAAATCCTAGTATAAATTATGCCAGTGCTGTATACTGTTACTACTTACTATTATTAATTCAAACATGCTGTAGATGCAATACATACTCATTGAAACTCATGAGTTCTGTGTGTGAAGCTTTGTACCTTGAAGCTTTCTTCAGTTAACACAAAGTAATGTTAAGGGCTACCTCCTTCTGAAAGGCCTTAGTGCGGCCCCACTACTGACAAACTGACAGCTGTGTTGAGAAAAAGCCAACTGGGCATTTAAAGGTTAGTTTTAATTCAAAGTCCAGAAAAGCTTAGTGCAGACAAAATAAACTACAGGTGGGCACAATGCAGTGTCAGGTGCTTGGGCTTGAGCCAGCTGTTCTCTTTTACCTCCTCATCTTCACTCCATCTGCTCTCTTCTTTCCCTCTTGTTGTGCGTGTGCCAGCATGTGTTTTTTTATTTTTTGCTTATACGACTAATATAATGCACACAGTTCTGCTTACTGCAGAAGCTATTCTGCCCTATTAACCTCCTTACCCTCCTTACCCATAATTCTCCACTGGCTCAGAAACTTCACACAATAAGACTTTGACAAATGGGTAAAGCCAATTTATATAGTCTCTAAGTTGCACTCTGACCCTTAACTACTGACATGGAACTTATCCAGGAGGGTTTTTTACTTTTTAATCCCCTCACTGGTTCACAGAAATATATTTCACCACGCTTGAATTTGTTGAAGTTTGAGAACAGCTAGTGCGACTAAACTTTAATCAAATGACTCTGGATAGTTTATGTCATTAAGTTAAAATACTGTTAATTAAAAAAAAAAAAAAAAAAAAAAAAACTATATTGTTCTGTCATTTAGCAATCTTTCAATACCTGATTAATTGTTGCATCTGAAGACGGTCAGGATCTGAAGCAGAAAAAGTTGTCAGGCTGGTACCGGCAGGAACCCCCTCCTCAAACCGGATGTGTTTGGGGTTTGTAGGGAAATATGGAGGCTCGTTGACATCTTGCACAGATATGGTGACTCCAGCAGTGGACTGGAGCGATGACTGGATGCCGTTGGCCAGGTGGGCCTGGTTAGACACCACCACTGTCAGCATGAAGGCACGGTTCATCTCAAAGTCTACTGGCTGGAGAAGGAAAGAAATAATTTAAGGTGGTTTGAAAGAAGTGAAAGCAGGTATGCCCTTATTTCTTTCCTGTGTGCATGTTGTTGTAGTCCCTTACTAAGTTTTTTTTAACCAAAGTTTAAAAATGTACCTTTTTGCCCATTTTTTGTTGCGCAGTAGAGTTTTGAGCAACTTATTTACTTGCAGAGTGTCATTTTACAATTTTTGTTGTTTTATTTTGTAAATTTGCAACAGGTTTTTATTGTGAACACTTGATATATAATGTAATAATATATAATGTATGATTATCTGCTCTTGTGCTACTTTTTTCTCTTTGGAATGTTGCAATTTTTAATGCAAATTTCCTTTATGTATCTATTTATTTATTTGGTGAAAGTTTTTCTTAGTACCAATTAGAGAGATAAAAATGCAGTTTCTATTATCTACAAACTCTTGCAAAGGTTTTCGTAAATAGATAACTTTTAATAACTGGTGTTTTACAATGTACGTGAATGTTTTTGTTCATTTCCCTAAGATGACTTTTATTCTGAATTGGTGCAAAACTAATTTGAAAAGAAATATATATATATATATGAAAAAAAAACACAAAAAAAGAAATAAAATAATAAAAGTGAGCTTTAAGTGTATTTTGTAGGGTTGTACCTATTCTATGGTGCCTTATATAAAATAATGAGATCTAATTCTGTAGGAAACATTTTCAGTAACTGTGATTCTCACCACATTTGAAAAAACTATCTTTTTCTGTAGCAAAGGCCTGAGTGTTACTGAAGAGCTCTTTATCTAACAAAATGCTACACAGAAAAATAAAATGATCTTAGTACGGTCTGAGCTTTTTTTTTATTTTTTTAAGATCATTAACATTACAGTCATTATTGTCAATAAAAGCCTTTTGTTGAAGCAAATCCTGTCAAATAATCAAGCACAGTGTGTTTACTATAAACATGTTGATTTTAAAATAGAAACCCTAATGAACATTTGTCTTTTTGCAGTGCCTGGCTGATTGATACGATAAACGAGCAGATGTCACGTCAAGTGGTCCCATTATGAACCGATACACACACGTAGACAATAAAAGAGCCGAGACTAATCTTAGATTGTTGCCATGGCTCTGTTCTCTGTGTCTGTGTGGAAACTGAGCTGAAACCAGAGTGACAGTTGTGCTCTCTAACAAAAACAACACCATCAGGTTCAAATGACAACAACAAGCAAAGTCATAAAAAGAGAACAAATATGCTGCTTGTAAGCACCGCTGGCACATTTCTAAACAGCCCAATGATGATTACCGCCGCAACGCTCGTGTTTGATGATGATGTTAAAGACTCTGAGCACATCTGCATGTTGCACCTCTTCGCTGTTATCAGTGGGAACTCTGGGAGCACATGAAAAGCATCGTTAATCAGGGAGATTGGCTGACCACGTGGGCCAGCAGCGAAACTGTTTGTGTGTCTGATAGATGTGCAATAGTTGGCCTGCGTTTGCACACGCATGTTGGTTTCAGTTAATGTTAGCACACAAGTGCATATCCGTGTGTGACCCCAAGGCGCATGGGGAATCCATTTACAGGCTAACCACGCTCGTGGCTCTTTGATCTAAAGTCTGTGTTATTCCGAGCATCAGGAGGTCCAGAGTATAGCTGAAGGCTAACTGAAACACAGACACTCACTCAGACACACACAGCCTGAGGGAAGCCACAGGGGTGAGAGGTCAATAACATGGCTTCCATCTCTTGCCCATGAGCCATCCCATCTTACATCTCCTCTGTACCACTTTACCCATTTCTCTCCTTCCCTTTTACATAATTTGCTCTGTTGGACTCCCAACTTCCCGCCCCCTCGGCATCTCACCTCTGCCCTACCTCGGCTTTCTGTGATCTAAACTCTCTGTGGGCTCTGCTTCTCAATCCTTGGAAATCTGACTTTGCCTCCCTCCCCTTCTCCACTCTCCTTTCCCCTGTCGACTTCTGTGTTTAACATAATCTGTGATTTACATATCTTAATGACTCATACGAACCAAGTGGCTCTATTTGTGTGTTTTTGTGTGTGCTTGTTTGTCTACTGGTTCTATTAGCGTGAGGAAAAATAAATCTGCCTTCTAAACTCCCCAGACAGCAGCATAAGTGTGTGACATGTTCTGGTTAAGACCTCACGCCTTGTTTACACAAAAGCTCACGGTCCTTGTGGAAGAATGATGTGTACCTGGTTGTCAATGTGATTTGATGTGTTTGTACTAGCGGCCATAGACACCTTGGCAAAAAATAACAGCAACCAGGCAGCACTGTCTCATGGCTTCTCCACTTTATTTTTCACAAGTTGTCCAATGTGGATGTTTGAGCTCACTTTTCCCCAAGCGAGCCAGGGCCCCTCTGTTTATTTGTTGAGACACCACATTGCTTATTTCCTCTCAAGGGATGGCTTGTCTCTTATTTTATGATTTCCTGATAACCTCCCATGGGTCTCAAGCTTAAGCAACCCAGCTGCCTACTGAATTTCACAGGGAGTGAGAGGAATGGATTATTAAAGTCAGTCATCTAGAGATAATGAAGAGAAGCAACATAACCATGCTCATTGTTCAGGCTGCAGTGAGAATTATAATGATGTATTATTGAAGTTGTTTAACATTACTGTGATATACGATTCTCAGGAGTTAGATATATGAGGAAAAAGTCCCTGTGTCTAGAAGGTCATTATATTATCTATTGACCAAATTGCCATGGATGTTCAAAAGGATGCACATCTTTGATGCAAACAGCCAGAATTCTAATTTTGTTTGAACATTTTTTTGTTGTTGCTGGAAAATACAATTTAAACCATATGGCTAACCTTCCTTTAAGAGGTCTAACCACTAAAATAGCAGGTTGTAACAAGACATGGCTTTGTTGTTGCTGTCATTTACCACAGCACCTAGAACATTATGAGTGTATAAACCGTTGCCATCGTAATTGAGAAATCAATATCTAATTTGCTACAGTGGTCTCACCAGCCATTGTATTTAAGACTGTGCTTGAGTGCGTGAGCTTTTTCTGAAGGGCACATTAGCATCCAATCCTTCTTTTGGACATAAGGGGGCACATGAAAGGCAAAGACCCCAGCCTGTCCTCATTTAACCATGTGGTCTATTATAGCACGCACCTAAATCCAGAGGGACTCTAGCGTTCAGCATAGGAAAAAGAGATGAAATGTATTTCTGCTCTGACCTTCATGAGGCCAAAATCAGAGAATGTTATGAAAGGATGGTATATTACCTTCACCACAGTGACCATGCCATCATTGGTGACAGGATCCGTGCGTATAGTGAAGTGCGCAGTTGGGTCTCCACTGATGATCCTGTAGATGGCATTCCAGTTCGGAGAGTGAGGCTGATCGGCATCAATAACTGTCAGATTAGCCACCACAACATCCACTTGGTTCTCTGGGACTTCACCGGAAAACTGCAGAAAGCAGGATAAATGGTTGTCTGAATAGGATTCTTTAGAAATATCTTTATTTGCACATTGCCTGCAGTCTCTAGAAATCCATTTAGCCTAAGATTCAGAAATAGCCATCTAATGAAACTTTTCAGGTAAAAGCATCTGATCTCACTCAAACCACAGCTGAATCGTAAGTATAGCAAACCCAGCTTGCACACTAGGACACACATGGCTAAAGGGGCATTGTTTTAATTATAAATGTTCTCTGCATTCTTTGTACCCGTTCTTGATGAGCAATACTATTTAATTCCTTTTGAAACCGAAAGTGACAAGGGAGGAAAAATGATGAACAGGAAAGAATCCAGCAGTGTGGAGGCTTTAAGTAGCTGTTTCAGTATATCAAAGCATGTTTGAGTTGTCCCCATGCTTTGCAAACACATGTGCTTTGTCCTGATAAGCCTGATGAGGAGTGAGCTGCTGTCTGTCATGTGTCCGTTATGGTGGGAGATTGTTGTTTGTCTGCGCAGGCTCATGAGATAATTGACGCTGACTACCACTAACCCTGTAAAACACAGGTTGACAGCAGCCCCAGCTACATAAACAACAAAACAAGTCCTCTGACATGAGGTCATGACGTGCCTTCAACATCTGGAGAGAGCAGCCATGTAGCACCACACAGTTACCATAACTACTGTGGGTAATAGGCGTGGATGAGCCACTGAGCCTCTTATGTGGATGTAAAATATCAAAGAGCAAAGCCACAGACCAAACACTGCAACAGACCATAATACTCAGCCTGGCAACCCTCACATCAAGCAGCAAACAGCCGACAGTACGGCACAGATTAGAGGGCTGCGTCAGGAGAGCTGTTCAGAGACTCCGTGACATTCTTAAGACAACAGACAAGTCCGGGTGGTCTTGATGCACTGTCTGCTTTGGATAAGTAGGCAGACTGTTGTATGTTATTGTTACACTAAGCATTTGTAAATGGGTGCATGTGTGGTTTGTTACTGTGATTTGGTTCAGGGACTCTCCAATGTCAATTTAATCATAATAAAAAAAACCTTCAGAGAAAGCGCTTAGGTTCCCCTAGGATCCCTTGAGCATCTTCCTTGTCAGCCACTAACAACCAAGGCCAAGTGTTAACCAGTTGTGATGAAAGACATTGAAGGATCCACCACAGCTCTGATTTTCAATATTGCACCAAGAGAGTTCTTGTTTTATCATCTCTTCATTGACAGGATGACTTGGATGGGTTGTTAGTTTCAGCAATGTATGATTGCTAGATGGCATAGCAGGTTTAAAATTACATGCACAAACATTTTATAAAAGAACAACAGATCAAACAATTTAAAATCTTATTTTCATTTATATCTTTAACCATTTTGTTCAGTGAGCTATAGTATTATTTACACATTATCTTAAAGTAAACTCTTCATATATTCTCACCAACATAAATTTCTATGTAAATTTCATTATTTTATAGTTACACTTCGTGTCAACCCCAGATGAAGATCACATGACTTTCTACAGAGGATCGTACTTGAAAACATACATGAACTAGACTTGCTACTGTATGCAGAATGTATTTGTTTGCAATGTGGCAATTATGGCTACCAAACCTAACGGCTGCGTAAATTAAAAACTAAACAGTTTTTATATGAACTGAAAAGTGGCACCAGTAGTTTACTGAACTGACTACTCTTTTTTTTCTGGTTCTGGCAAATAACTGCAATATGTGACTGTTTTAGAACAGGATTGTTGGAACACTGTCTTGTAAGTGAAGAGTCAAATCTTTGATCAGCCAGTTTTTCTTTCTGTGATAACGTATGTTGTCGCCAAAAGCTGGACTACACAGCAGAACGGGGATCTCTTTGGTTGTGATTGGCAATGAGTACAGTTGGCTTTCTCTCAGCACTTGACACAACACCTCTTGCCAGCACCCTCACTTCTTTGTCACTATGTTGGCAGTGCGGAGAGGCTGCAGAGGCAAAGCGAGGTAGAAAGAGAACAGAAAAGTGACAGGGAACTTCATCATAAGAACTTTTGGAGGATGGTGCAGGCAGGAGGCCAAGAAACCTGTGCAGTGGATCATTTGCAGACAAACCTAAACAGAACGGCTGTAGATCAACACATATAGCATTAATACCATAGGAAACATGGTTGCAGTAGAGTATGTGTAAAAAAAAAGTTTTTATATTATATAATTCATCCGTATCATAGGCATAATGCAAGAAGATCTGAAAACCTTCCACACAAATAATCCCTTTGCCTGCTTGAAAAACAGCCAAGGTTCTGATAGGCATTATGAAATATTAATCATCACCATTAAAGACAAATTCCACCAACTTTACATTTCTGGGACACATTGAAAGATCTATGGGGTTTATTGCTACAACCAAATATTTGCATAATGGCCTGCAAGCTCAACAAAATGGCTTTTACGTTATCTCCCTTCTAAAAGGATGATTTATGAAGAGTTTGGGTAAATGTGCTCTGCTCGTCATGAATTCAAAACCTCCACTAAAGTTTGCCATCAATATCCGTGATAGCATTAACTTCCTCGTGTGACGCTGATGGAAATGCACTTAAACTAGGTGGAATTCGGTTAGAGAGTATCAATCTATTATTGCTTGCTATCATCAATATCAGTTGCGAATCTTAATGCAGAAGGAGGAGAGGTGGAGCGCAGAGTCTCCGAGGACTTCTGATTTACAACAAGGCATGTCTACACTTTATCACTGCTACTGTAGGAAATTGCTCCAGCATTTAAATGCTCCCCCATCCTTCCTTGTCTCCCTGTCATTCTCTCATTACTTGTTCCATTCATTTTTCTTTGTAGAGCCCAAATGATGGCCCACTCATTAGTTCTTTTTTTTTTTTGCTCACCATTTTTTTCTTCCACCTCACTCTTTATGTTATATCCCCTGCAAGTGCACAGAATGCAGGGGGTTTCTGATTAGCTCTATAGCTAACATATGTTTACCACCATTCATAACAAGCGTCTTGATAGCCCCCAGGGTGTTAACGCTCACTCGTCCACTTCTATCTGAAAGGGTTGAGCAAACACTTAACTGGGATAACACCTAAATACTGTACCTGGTGTTAAGTGCAAATGACTATACCCAACTGTCTAGTGTTGTCACCCTTACTGGGAGGAGCCCACTCATCATGACTGACCTCAACACTTGGAGTCATACTGCTTTCAACAATATTCATCATCATGACTTGTAGTGCAGGAAAACAGGCTCTACTTTCAACCATCTTTTGACGTCTCAAACGGTAGAACAACTGACACATATTTAAAGGAAGACTGAGGCAAAAGGGAAATATCCAGTCCTAATATTGATTTATAACATTACATAAAATGCATTATGTTCGACTTTTAATTTTTACTTTGCTACTTGCATTGACTTACTATAATGCAATCATCATTCTAAATATCCCGAAGATGACAGGAATCATTAACTATTTGCTGGAACTGGTATTCTTGCTGATGAAAGTCAATAATATGGATTTATTCCTTATGTGTGTTATATTCTGTGTGTGATCTTCCACAGATGACAAATTTCCATTATGGCTCATGTATAAATCGTGTCTTACAACAGTATCTAAAATTTACACTTACTGTTAGTGTTGGCGAGGGCTCACCTGCAAGCCAACTGTTGAGTTTTGTTCTACGTAATGTGTCCTGAGATGACTTTTTACTCTGAAATATTGACATATAGATAAAACAGAAATGAAACTGAATGTTTTTTCCTCCTCACTTTACTCTGTTTTGCTTTAAATTCTGTCTTTCATTCTTTTTCCTCCAGCATTCTAGTCATTCTTTCTTTGAACCAAGCCTTTCTATTCTTTCTGAATTGTTGCCTTTTCCACACTTCCACATTTGTAATAACTTACCGTTCTGGAGGTCAGCATTGGAGGGTTGTCATTTATGTCTGTGACAGTGATGATGGCAGTGGCTGTGTTGGACAGGCCAAAGTTAAGATTTCCCTCCATGTCCGTGGCCTGCACAATGATGGTGTACTGTGACACTTTCTGAAAAAGGCAGGAACAGAAAAGAAAAAGGACAAAAGAATAAAACAGTGTGCACTTATTCATCTGCAAAAAGCTTCTTTCTCTTCCATGAGCCGACAGCAGCAGCCACCGACTGACTCTCGGGGGAAACAAATCTGAGGCTGTGTTCTGTCCTTTAGTCGCTGGCCATGCTCTTATTTGAAACACAGAATCACAAGGGCGACGTCTTTCATTTGACAGAGCTGAAACCTTCTCAGTGGAACCTGGCCAGACATCACACCATCCAAAGGCTGGACTGTGCAACCTCCCCACGGGTACTGCATTCCATCAAAGCCATCAAACACACTGCTTATTCAGTACCAGTGATGGACAGATGTGAAGACAATGATCCAACTGACAGAGATTAATAGACTTTTTGTGAAGCAATAATATGAGGGAATAATAAATGCCATTTCCTCTTTTGAAATGACAGTGCCACTTCAATGGAACCTGAAAAATGATTCTTTTATTTGAATTTCCAGACGCAGAGCCGTTTGCAGCTCTTCTTGCAGCCTTTTTTCCTACACTTTCTGCAGCTTTTTCCATCTCTTCTTCTGTCCCAGGGTGCAGTTAATGGGCTGCAGTAAGGATGGAGCCCAGGAGCTGACTGCCTGGATAATGTGTCTTGTCACTGAGATTCCCAATTACATTCCCACTGTCTCTCTCTCACCTACTAATTACCAAGTAAATATCCCAATTAGGCCGGGACGTCACATCAGGAGGATTAGACAGCTCCTTGCAGTCCTTCTCATCTTGATGCTAAATGAGATGCTGAACTCCAACCTCGTGCACACTCATTAACACTCTCATATACACTGAAGGATCCACAAACACATGACCACACACTGATGACTCTCTTTCTACATATCTTGTACTTGTCTGACTGTCCCATCATCCTGTGAACAGTGTGTACACAACACTCTCACTAATTAGACAACGGAGTAATTATGCAGAGCTTCTCTGAAACTCTCAGCCTTGCAACAATACCACAGTATACCCAGTTCCCTCTGGAGGACTGAGGTCTACAACTGTCAACAACCTCTTTAAAGTCCACTGCAGACCAGTGGAAATCTTTACAAAGGAATCAATGTGATACTCACAAAGAAGAGGGAGAAGATAGAAAGCAAAGAACAAAGGAGTGAATAACAATTAGGTGTTCAAGGAAGGGTACATTTCAGCTAAAGCAGATCATTTAGGTAAAGCATTTGAGTCTAATAACCCCTTTAAGACATCAGATTAAAATCTGAGGCATCACAGCAAACACCCAAAGCCTCTTGGTTCATAAAACATTTCAATATGTTGGGAAGGGTTTTCCAAGAATGGTCTGCTCGGTATATTTTTGTACCATTGCAAGATATATCTCCTGTTTGCTACTGTGACATGGTCACCGGAAAGCCAAAATTTGTATTTGTGGATTAAGGAAAAAAAAACAGGTTAAGAAAAAAATCTGGCATAAACATAACAGACAACGTTTTATCTATTTTATGTTCTGGACCTAGTTTTGCGCTGCCAAAACAACTCTTACTGACCGATATGTGGGCTCGAACAGATTCTGAATCCAACAGTGAAGAGCATTTTTAAGAGAACAGTGTCACAATGCCCTACAATTTTTTTCTCCAAAGACCAATGTCCAAATAATCCACAAAAGGTTGTTTATTAAGCACATAGCAGTCAAAGTTCACCAAATTTAAGCCATAATGGTTTTGTAATTTGTGGCACACGAGCTCTTTTGGTAGATTAAACCACCAGCTTTGGTTCCCTGAGCACATCATTGAGAGTTGGGCTTCCATGACCCTGAGTCAAATTGATCGGTTGTCCCTCCTTGGCCCACTTAAGGTCAATAATAGCCACTACATTAGAGCAAAATCCCACAAGATCTGCCATTTTAAACATGCCCAGATCTAGTTGAGGCTGTAAAAGGGTTAAGGGGTTAGAGATGCAGGCTTTTAAACATGCTTTTACCTTCCCCCTTTGCTCAAGATTGCTCAGCCACATTCACACCTGCACTGACATGTGTTCAAGACATGTTATACAGGTGACGGCATCTGTAGGTCTTTGACAGGACTTCAAAAATATTAAACCACCTTCATCTAACCTGAACTTTGATCTTAGAATAGAAATTTTGTGAGAAAAGTTGAGCAACATGGCCATGTTGATGAGCGTTGCTGCTTTATTTGCTCAAATTCCTCCTTTGCAGAACTAATAGTAGCTCGTCTCTTCTTCTCAAGCTTTGCAGGAAGAGGAGAAGTTAGACTGTTGAGTGATTACAATGAGGAATTTCTCTGGGAAAAATTAAACGATCAAAGAAAGTCTAACCTAGAAAATGATTGTTGTAATAAAATGATATAGGCAAGAAAAAAAAAGGCCTATCAGCATAAATCCTTTGAAGTACAGAAAAAAGCTAGCAGGATTTTAATTCAACATTTTAGGGTTATTGCCTGGATTAGAAGTGCCGATAAAACTGGTTAAAAATAAGACGAAGAGGTTTGGCTGAGTAATTTTTAGTCCATGTTGCCCTCATACATCTCTTTCCCTCTGGCAGGCTCCTGTCTCATCCTCTCTGTCTCCATCACCCTATTTCCTTAGCCTACATTCACACTCACTTCTTCCCTCATCACCGTAATTCCCTTCTATTCAGCTCTGTTTTTGTTCTCTTGCTTCCCCTCAGTTTTCCTTTTTTTCCTCTTCGTTGCCTGTGTTTTATGAGCACAGATGTGATTATTTGGGCTTTTGTGTTTGCCTGACAGGTGTCAAGGGCATTCCATCTCAAAAATGTCCTCTCAGTCTCTACCACACACACATACACACACGCTCACACAACACAACATGAGTAGCCCGCTGCAGCGTGATGTGTTGTTAATAGGTCTGTCACTAGTGACAGTTTTGGGAGGATGATCTGTTTCGCAGATTTCTTTGCAGAGTTGTCACTGGCACATCCATGTTGTGAGAATAAACACATTTGGATCTTGTCACAACTTTTAGAGCTTTATAAACAAGGTGACCGAAGACAAGTTACTGTAAAAAAAAAAAAAGTTAATAAATAAAAAGGGACGGGTTGATGTTTTAGTGTGGAGGAATTGTGTTATGACAAATGGCAACTGCAGATTTAAAAGTAGCAGCTCAAAGTGTCATCAGAGTAAATAATGCTGTTCGGAGCTGTGCTCCATAAAGAACAATAAAGATCCGTTTCAGATACTCAGACTTCCACAGTGGTTCACAGGTTTTAAAACACCTATTAACTTACAGTCGCATGCCAGTTTGTGAAGTGTAAAATGTGAAAGACTGACCTCTCTGTCAAGTCCAGGTGCTACGGTCACTATATCCCCCGTCTCACTGTTGATGGTGAACATGTTGGGGATAGGACTGTGTGGCGTCTGGGACAGGATTCGGTAGCGCACCATGCCATTAGCCGTGGTGTTGTCGTCAGCATCAAACGCCGACAGATGCATCACATAAGTTCCTGATGAAGAAAAATACTGTCAACATCTGTGTCAAAATATTTGAAAGTACTTCAGTCACTAGAGATTAACTCTATATTGTTTTCAATTAAAAACAATTCAATTCAGTTTATTTATATAGAGCCAATTCACAATGAAGATGTCTCAGGGCACTTTACAGAAATATTCACATACCTGTATATAAAAAGCCAATTAGTAAAGTTCTCTATCTAAGGAAACAAACAGACTCATTGAATCTTCACTTCATCGCAGTCCCCCATCCTGAGCAACATAAAGGCAGCAGTGGAAAGGAAAAACTTTTCCCCTTTTAACAGGAAGAAGCCTCCAGCAGAACCAGGCTCAGGACAAGCAGCCATCTGCATCCCATCCAGCTGGTTCAAACAGTAAAATACAGTTCATTGTTTTTGTTGCAGCCGTTTTACATTACCTGGTTTACGGTTGAATTACATTCCTCTTAGCTAAAGTTAACAACTATGGATGCACCATATTATCATCATGGTAACGTATCGGCCAATATTACAGTAGCTTTAAGGTTCAATAATGGACATCAGCCATTCCATTAAAATAACTCACCAATATAAAAGGTGCTGTTTTTGTATGACAACCCAGTGACAAGGATGACAAGCACAATGTGATGACATCACACGTGCCTACCTGATCTTATGGCAGAGAGGAAAATTCAAAATGTCGGCAGTGTGGAAGTTTTATTTTTCATTGGTGAAGATGTCAGATGCTGAAGATTTCTGGACTACGTTGAGCCTCACTACATCGTCCCCAGTCTGAGACATTTTCCAGATGTAACGTTACCTGAGTTACAAACCCTCATTTCTGATGTCGTTGAGAAGCTAATAGCCGATAGCACTTGGGTGAGTTTTACCACAGACATTTGGACATCATGTTAGCCCTGTTAGCATGATTAGTCTTACAGCACAATGGATAGACAAAAACTTTGAACTTTAAAAGTCTGTCCTTCATGCACAGGAGTGCAGAGGATCCCACACTGCAGCTGGAACCTGGAACAAGCCTCCACAAGTAATAGATGTCACCAGCTCTTACAGCTGTTGCACAATTTTTGTAGCAAATAAGCCTAAACAAGAGGCTATGTTCTGACAAAGGAATGTATATAAAATATTGGTATTGATATCGACCAAATAAGTTTTAAAATATCGGCATATCGGCCAAAAATCCAATATTGTGCATCCCTAAAACACACTAAACTGACTAACAGCCATCAACACATCTGGCATTAATATAAAAATGACCACAAATAAACAAACAAGGTTCAGCTTAGATGAAAGTCATCATCAAGTATTTCACTACTAAACCCTGTCCAGTGGAAAACGTGATTCTCAGAGACCCAGCACCAAAAGAATAATGATTTCTGCTCCAACCTCCAGTAACCACTTTAACTTTCAACATTTCTTCACCACCTGAGGTGCAGCTTCTCCCCTTCACGAACCATCAGTCAGCTGTGCTCTATCTGTGCTACTCTCAAGGTTCTGTTTTCATCTCAGACTTATGGCAGTGTTCACACTGCCATGCGGTTTCAGCTTTATTTCTAATTCAGCTGTTTGCAGGGAAAACCTGCACAGTTTGAGCTGAGCTGAAGTGGATTTTTTTTGTCCTTTTTTAGATGCCTGGGAGGACTTACCTGCACTCGAGGCTGTCCTGAAATGTTGCTCTTTTGCCAACTCGCTGCGTCTCCATTAGTAGTTGCTGAGTGAGCTGGCTGCTTGGTGTCAGGTCACACTCAGGGTGCTTCTCTGGGCCCTGGTCACATCTCCATTCCTCATATTCGTTTAAAGTTGGTAAAAAACCCGACAGTCCATTTCCTTCCCCAGAAGCAGGGCTCTGATCGCTGAACGGCTTAGGGTTCTCATCTCCTGTCCGTGTGTATTCCAAATAAATGTCCGACTTTAAAAACAAAGGATAAGTGTTGTCCTCCATCATCGTCTGTATCTCAGTCTGAGCCTGTTCGAACATGGCAGGATCAATGTAGAGCCTCATCACACAATCTTTAATGAAAGACTTGGTAGCTGGTTTGATCTGTCTCGAGACAATCCCGTTGTTATCCTGAATGTACTTTTTATAGATGGCTTTTGCCAGTTTTAGCTTCTTCTCCTCATTAGCCTTGTTAGCTTCGAGCTTGCAAAAGCCGCTGCATGCAAACCAGAAGTCTAACATGTTGGCACATTGCTCCTGCTTCAGGAACTTCCTGAACAGATGGATGCCGTCCTGATCATCCAGGAGGGAATGAAGAGACTCAGCCCATTTTACGTAGGGTGGTGTAGGGGAAGCGCTGCCCTCTGGTTCATAACCCAGATCCAAGTCCGGTTGCCGGAGTGTAGCCACTGACGCTTCACATTTGTCACTCTCGTTCTTGGAGGAAAAGCCAAGGTTGCTGTGCTGGCGACTGCCATTGCATGCCAGCACTCCTTCTTCTCCAGGGACTGGAGGTCTGGGAGTATCCTCAGTGAAGCTGCCTCCCAGGTCTGCTACGCAGCCCCTCTGGTCGCTTATGCTCATAGTCCCGGCATTCAAAAACCACGTCCGTGTAGTGTCCAGACCGCACGAGTATTCGATCCAGAATTCTGCTTATGCTGCTGTGAAAAAACTCCTGCAAGGGAGAAGAATACATAATGAGATGCAGCTCACATGACTGGAAGGCAGATCATTGCTCGCATCATCAGGATATCACTCCTGTATTATCTGAACACAAAGAGTTGAGTCTCAGATTAATGTCAAAACTATTCCAGTCCAGCAAATTTGTAGATTATATTAGTTGTCTGAAGAATTCACAGTAAGCAAATGTGTGAGGTGATGTTTGCAGTGTTGTTCTCTTTTCCACTATTTCGTTGATTTTGTGCTTTTTATTGTGAATTTCCAGCAACAGATAAGTTTGAAACAAAACTCCTGTTGTTTATGAATGAACAAAATCCTTTCCTGGTAAACAAGTGGACTATTGACTCATTTTTGCACCAAACCTTTAAGACAATGTCTGCAGAATGAGTTCCAGAAACTGTCTGAAGATTGTATGGGAAAGTAAATGTAAACTGCTTGATTGGCAAAAAACACTTCAGACAAATCGTTAAAATATCTTCTGCTGCCAGGTTTGAGTTTCTCCTTGAGCATTAAAATAATGGTGAATTAAAGAAGGTAGAAAATCAAAAACAGGAACATGTCTGCACTGGCAAAAACTAATGCTGACATGCTCCTGTTTTTGATTTTCTACATCTGCCTTATAATCTGTCTGTTTTGCTACTTTGACATCTTTGTTTTAACTTGTTAA
>JAVCKU010000172.1:8762412-8774376 GCA_032273985.1 Hypsolebias coamazonicus | reverse complement strand
TCTGACATCATCCTCGTCGACTCGGTTCTGGTCCACTGACTCGGTTCTGGTCCACTCACTCACAGCGACCCGTGTGGGGCTTGTTAGATGAAGCGGGTCCCGCTTGGCGTCAAATCTGTCAACTCTTATCCAAAATTCAGCTTTTACTTGTTGTTTAACTTGTTAACTTGTTGTTAGCTGAACTTTTAGCACAGAGGTAAGGAGCAGACTGAGGCAGCACGCATGCACATTAGTTGAAGTTACAAAAATTCTCAGCGCCATCTAATGACCTGACATGGTAACTACAGCAGATTCATGAGGGCGGGGGGGATTCATCCGGACACATGTAAACACTGAAATTCGCCCGTGTCAATGCAGATCTTTCCCTCCCATTAACATACCCAAAACCTCTGTTTCCCCCCACCGTGTCCGTAGGGCCTTAGGCCCTGTTTACACGGACATAAATACAAAATAAACCTGGTGTCTTCATTTTCAACTTTAAGAACATGCAGCATGTTATGTATGGTTTAAATCACGTAACTTGAGTCCAGATAGCTATAGCTCAGATAACTTTATAGATCTCCCATGCTAACATAAATACTGTTTATTACTGTTAAACTGTTATTATTTAGCACATTTAGTATGTTACAGTGCAGCGTGACGTGTGAAATATCCGCCTGCCTCGTTCAATAAACAGCGACATTAGAACTTGATCCAGCGGTGTCTCTTCCAACACAGATGCAGCTTCTTACAGGTGTAGATTAATTAAATATGAGACTCAAAATATATTCCATCGGTCGTAGAATAGAAATGATGATAGAAATGCAGTCTGTCCGCGCGTACATGCGTGTGCATGTGGTTCAAACAAAGGCGCAGCGGG
This sequence comes from Hypsolebias coamazonicus, assembly GCA_032273985.1. Lineage (NCBI taxonomy): Eukaryota > Metazoa > Chordata > Actinopteri > Cyprinodontiformes > Rivulidae > Hypsolebias > Hypsolebias coamazonicus. Next base: position 8,773,517 of record JAVCKU010000172.1, on the reverse strand, counting down.
AGATGTTTATATCATCAACGGGGGGGTGAGCGAAAAACCTCCACTTTGGAAGGTAGATTCAAAAACCTTCGGATTCAAAGAGGGGGACCAGTGGTGTCGAGTAAACGATCGGCAGAACCGCAGAGAGAAAGGTGCGGTTTCACTCAAAATATGGACGGTTTCTTTTCACAAAGATGGCTTCCTTCATTCCTTTCTCAAACTATCATTCCTCTTTCAAGGATGTGAACATTTTCATCCCTGAAAGAGTGACCGCTGGCGTGGAGATGAGTGTAGACCACAGAGTCCTGGCCTGATGGCATGATCTGGTTGGCAGGCCACAGACTGATGAAGTCTTCCGAATGGTAAACTATTCTCCCTCCAAGAAAATGGTCCAGATGACATGTTTTAATTTTTTTTTTGTTGCTGGCCTGATGATGTTGCTCTTCTGTGCTGGGCCATTCTTTTGGCCAGTGGCCGTTTAGTTTCCCCAGTGTAAGAATGATCACCCTCCTGACACTGAACAGCATACACAATATTGTTCTGTTTGTGCCGGGGGACTGGATCTTTGGGATGGACCAGTCTTTGGCGTAATGTATTTTTGGGGTTTAAAAGCCAATGGGATGTTATGTTTAGATAATAAACATGACGAATAATTTTACCAGTTGGTAAATTTTACTGTTTGCTATTGTCTCTGTTCAAAACGTATTGAAAATTATCTATTATGGTTTATCATTATATACACATACAATTTTGTGTCAGGAAGGGCATCCGGCGTAAAAAAATAAATAAAATAAAAAAATTGCCAGGTCTTTGTGTGACTAGTTCGCTGTGGCGGCCCCTGACGAAGGGAGAAGCCGAATGAAGGGGGAAAAAATATATACACACAGTGAGGAAAAGAAGTATTTGAACACCCTGCGTCTGTGCAAGTTTTCCCACTTAGAAATCATAGAAGGGTCTGAAATTTTCATCTTAGGTGCATGTCCACTGTGAGACAATCTAAATTAAAAAAAAAAAAATGGAAATCACAATGTATGATTTTTTTAAAAATAATTTATTGTGTGTTACTGCTACAAATAATGACCATTTGGATGATCCAGAGAAGTCATGGGAGAAAGTTCTGTGGTCAGATGAGACCAAAATAGAACTTTTTGGTCTTAATGCCACTTGTCGTGTTTGGAGGACAAAGAATGATGAGTACCTTCCTAAAAACACTATCCCTACTGTGAAGCATGGGGGAGGAAGCATCATGCTTTTGGGGGTGTTTTTCTGCACATGGGACAGGACGACTGCACTGTATTAAGGAGAGGATGACCGGGGCCATGTATTGTGAGATTTTGGGAAACAACCTCCTTCCCTCAGTTAGAACATTGAAGATGGGTCGTGTCTGGGTCTTCCAACATGACAACGACCTGAAGCACACAGCCAGGAGAACCAAGGAGTGGCTCTGTAAGAAGCGGATCAAGGTTCTGGAGTGCACTAGCCAGTCTCCAGACCGAAACCCTTTAGAAAATCTTTGGAGGAAGCTCAAACTCCGTGTTTCTCAGCGACAGCCCAGAAACCTGGCTGATCTAGAGAAGATCTGTGGAGGAGTGGTCCAAAATCCTGCTGCTGCAGTTTGTGCAAACCTGGTGACAAACTGCAGGAAACCTTTGACCTCTGTAACTGCAAACAAAGACCTGTACCAAATATTAACATGGATTTTTCACAGGTGTTCAAATAATTTGCAGCAGTAACACACAAATATTTTTTTTTTAATCATACATTGTGATTTCCAGATTATTTTTTATTTTATTTTATTTATTTATTTATTTATTTATTTTTGTAGATTATGTCTCTCACAGTGGACATGTACCTAAGAAGAAAATTTCAGACCCTTCCATGATTTCTAAGTGGGAGAACTTGCAAAGTTGCAGGGTGTTGAAATACTTATTTTCCTCATTGTATGTTTGTGCTGATAAGTTGTGATTAATATTTGTCCAAACAAACTAACTTGGTCTCATCTGTCTAAAGGAGATTGTTCCAAAGTCTTGAAGATAATTTGGATAAAACTTTACAAACCTGTCATGCTGCCATGTTATTTTTAAAGAGGCTCTCCTCAACCCATCCAAAATTACATACTTGTTCAGCTTTTGTCTTTTTGTGCTGCCATAAGTTATATTATCCTTAGATTTAATGTCAAAGATATTTAATTTTTTTGGTTTTCATTTACCATATTAATTTAAAAAGTGCATTTTTTAATTGTTAATTTTAATTCAGGATATCTTTCAGATAAGGATTGTCCAAGGTTTGTTTCTGACGTTCAGAACATATTATAAACAAAAATATTGTGATTACTTTTGTGAAGCAGCAAACATTAATGTGCAGATTTGCTTGGATTTTTATTTAATTTTGCTCTGTCAGAGATAAAGTGGTGCATTCCCATGATACCCCCCTGCAGCCCTTTTTTTAATCTTCTGGATAAAACAGCACTTACAACTCCTCAGTGGCCTCAGGTAGATGTCTTTGTTTAGTGAGCAACTGTTCAAAGCTGTGGTGCTTCACAAAAGAACATCTAATATTACTTTGACCTTTGTCTGAATAAATACAAAATGTATAATTTGGTTTAGCCCTGCTCATCTTTATCTTCATTACTAAGAGCATTAATTTAATCATGGGAAAACTCAATGTCATTCAGAGGCCGTTCAGAGCACTGAAAATGTGCAGGTAATGACTTTTGTGAAAATGGGCAACCTGTTCAGGGTCTAAACCATAAAAACCAGAGATAAATAATAAGCAGGATGCAGTGGGAGAACGTGTTAAGCAAAATGCTATGCCTTCAGCAGGAAGTTTGTCTTGTTTACTTCCTTGTGAAACCTAACACAACTAAATATAGATGAATGACTAAATGAATTCATTTATGAACAAGAGAACAGCAAACTGTGCGTCTGTCGACAAACTATTATACAGAACACAGCAATCTGCAGCAATGGCCCATTAAAGCAAAGACTTTGACTTTGAGTTGTGACCTTGAAGCTGGGGCGATGAAAAGTATACACGACACTGTTTTATGCTTATGTGTATGTAGTTTTATTAAATTATCTTGAGCAGATGAGAAGTTACAGGCTGAACAAGAGAAAGTTCACAGACGTGCATGTATAGGGACTATACCATAATACCTCCTGCCTTTGGCGGGTGTATAAAATCTTTTCAGTACCAGCTACTGAGTCACTTTGATAATGAGTCTACGAAGCTCTAGGAGTACTTTCAGATTATAGTACAACTACTGTACTGACGCTGTCCCATTTGTTGCACAGTTTGCTGCTTGCCACCAGCTAGCACACGGCATCCAGCTGATATCCCACAGAAGTCAGTGCTATGAGTCATTGCCAAGAATAGAGGACAAATGCTCAGGGAATCTTTAATATGTAGATCAGCAGGGAGCCCAAAAATAAAATGGACAAGTTGGGTGAGCAGAATCTACAGAGAAAAAAAAAAAATTGCATCTGATCCAGACTTTTGAGAGTCAATGGTTGGGTCTAAGCTGTTAAAATAAGGCTATGGGACTTTTTTTTGTTTGTTAGTTGAAGACATTTCTCTTTTGATATGTATCATATAAGTATTATGTGATGTCATCATTGCATGTTTCTATACAATGATGAATTTAGTTCTTTGCATTTAACTCCATCACATGAGATGCACCCAGGAGGAGCAGTGGGCAGCTATGTAAGCACCCGGGGAGCAATTAGGGATTAGGTGACTTGCTCAGGGACACTACGACGCGTGGGCATGGCGGGGAGTCAAACCGCGACTTACTGAGGAGTTTAGCTTTCAAACTGCAGTGAGTTGCTTCATTGATGCACAATGAAATCACACTTCTTTCCTTCTTCTTTCAGCTGCTCCCTCTTTCAGGGGTTAAAGACTGCAATTGTTTTTACGGTGGATGTCCTTCCTGACGCAACCACAGACCACCAAGCTACCACAGTCCTCTGTGTGGAGCAGAGAGATGCCATATAGGGCATGTGGGGGAGCAGATGGTGTGGACTGAGTCTTGCTCATGGGCCCAGAGTGGGGCAAATGAGGTGGAAGCAGTGCTTCACTTTTCCCACCCACATTTTGACGTTGGTCTGGGGAGTTGAACTGGTGACCTTTTGATCACATTCTCTAACCTCTGCACCACCACTCCCCACACAATAAGAAATTTCATCCAACCTTTATTTATACAGGTTAGTCTCACTGAGCCTCGATGAATCATTTACAAGAGAGACCTGTACAAAAAACAAATTAATAAAAAAATAATAATTAACAATTAAAATGCAAAAAAAAAATGTGTAAGTTTATCTAGAGTTCTATTGTTATGATACCATATTTATGGTTTTTACATTTAACTCACAACTTAAGAACAACTTGAATTTCAACAACTATTGATTAGAATAAGCTTTTAATTGAAAGTAACAGGCTGTAATCTACAAGATGCAGTGGAGCAAACACACTAAACTGGAAATGTCTGGTTGCCAAGAACAAGAAGCCAAAAGTGATTTCATGCTGGGAGGAAAAAAATAAGTTCTAGAGAACAAAGAACAGGAAAGTAATGAAAGTAGTCTTTTGAAATGACCAAGTCTGATGGTCTGCTCAAGGGAGATTATTTTTAAATAAAATTAATAGATGTAGGTCTGGGAGTTTGAAGAATATTGAGCCAAGCTCTTGGGGGCAGAGAACTGCCTTCCTACGTCCAAGAGAACTCAGAATTTCCATCCTCCTAGAAAGGATGTAGAAATGTAAAATGTGATACTGCAAGTAGAATGACTGACACTTCTGGATAACTTTCAGGAGTTACCTTTTTTTTTTTTTTTTTAACGTGTGTATCTTCTATAAATATTTCTGTTTTTATTAATTCAGTAAATACAGTAGTTTACAATTGATTTTTTTTTTTATCTCAAACAAGATTGCTTTATTTGTGACCATCATATCAAACCGGGGATTACGTATAGGCAGCGATAGTGCAGATTTGTGATAATCGAATTTTGTTAGCTAAGATGGTCCCATCTCAGTTGTGAAACACGACGGCTAGGACAGCGTCTTTAGCGATATGATAAGCAGCTGGTTTATTAATGTCGCCACCTCTCCCTGTGCCTCTCAAAAGGCAAAGCACGGCTAAATGAGTTCTGACCTGTGGTTTGTTTCAGGGAAGGAGGCTGAAAAAACACTCTGACCTGCAGCTGCAGTTCACAATACTCCACTCCGCTGTTTTTACAGTCCGAACTTTCAGCGAGACTGTTTTCAGCATTGTCCACAGAAATCATCTCTCTGTCCCTCATCTGACAATTTAAATCTAAACCATCTCCGAAACAACAGTCATTGTTTTTCATTTTGTTTAGCAGCTAAGCTGCTCCGTGTTTACTTGTGCTAAACGTTTCCTCTACCGCCCGCCTGTCATTCCCCAATCTGTTATGGACGCACGATCCGTAGTGTACATCCGGGTCGCACGGGTCGCCGTTGTTTATGAATAAAAACTGTCTTAATTTACTTCGAAAAGTATGTGCTCTATCTCCACCGATCTTCATGTAACTAATTTATGGCACTGGTATTTCCATTACAAATCACTGGTTAAGATGATATGCAACGCATTAGACCTGACCCCCAGCCTGGGCTGAATGAGAAAAACCCTGCAAGATACAGAATGAATTATTTCTATGGTGAAACAGCGCCGCTCAGTGGTGAAGCTGCATATCATTTTAACCATGACGTAAATATGTCATTGATTTTAACAGAAATACAAGTGGTGTAAATTAGCAACATGAAAATCGGCGGAGATAGAACACATACTTTTCTAAGTAAATTAAGATAGTTCTTATTCATAAATGGAATTATACTAGTGCATTTTCCTTAATCTAGCATATTCAGTGGTGATCCGTGCAACCCAGAAGTATTCCGCTTTGCGCATGCGCAAATGAGCAACACTACGGATCATGCTTCCATAAAAGATCGGGGAATGACAGGCCTTCTTGACGAGACAGGAAGTGTTGGCTCTCCAGGTGAGGTCACTAGATATATGCGCCCCCAGGTACCTGTAGCAGGAGACCACATACACAGCTATTCCTCTGATGTGTAGGGTATGAAGAGGATCCTTGTCCCTTCTGAAATCCACCACCATCTCCTTGGTCTTCTTCACAATCATGCAGAGATTATTGCCTCTGCACCACTGCACCAGGTGTTCCACCATCGCTCTGTATTTGTATTCATCATTGTTTGTGATGCATCCCACTACTGCTGTGTTGTTCACAAACTTCACTATATGGCAGCTGGAGTGTCTAGCTGAGCAGTCATATGTCAACAGAGTGAACAGGAGTGGTCTCAGCAAGCAGCCTTGGGGCAAGCCAGTGCTAAGGGTGATGGAAGAGGAGACAATATTGTGGATCCTGACAGTCTGAGGTCTGTTTGTCAGGAAGTCCAGAATCCAGTTCCCCAATGTGGGACTCAGTCCAAGAAAGGAGAGCTTCTGCACCAGAGTCTGTGAGATGGTGTTGAAGGTTGAGGGAAAGAAACAAAAAGAGCTGATGGATGTAAGAATTTCTGCTCTCCAGGTGGGTGAGGGCTGTGTGGACTACCAATGAGATTTCTCTCCAGTTGGGTGAGGGCTGTGTGGACTACTGATGATATTTCTACTCTCCAGGTGGGTGAGGGCTGTGTGGGCCACTGATGAGATGGCATCAGTAGTGGAGCGATTCCTTCTGTAGCCATACTGATGTGGGTCCGTAGGCATACTGATGTGGGTCCACAGTGACATCGATGGAGTCCTTGATGTGGGTCATGACCAGCCTCTCGAAGCACTTCATGACTACCAATTAAAAGTCTATAGGTTGGTAGTCATTCAGGCCTGTCACTGTGGAACACTTGGGTACAAGGACAATAGTGGCGGACTTAAAGCAGGTGGGGACAACTGTCATTGACAGTGAGGTGTTGAAGATGTCTGCCATCACCTCAGACAGCTGGTATGCACAGTCCTTCAGTACCTACCCTGGTCAGGGCCTGCAGCCTTACGAGGGTTGATTCCCTGGAGGGTCTTCGTCACATCTGCTGTAGTTACATAGAGGGGCGTGTCACCATATGGTGGTATAAGTCTGGTCCTGGGGGCGGTGGGTGGGTAGGGGGTGGCAATGTTAGGATCTTCAAAGCGAGCATAGAACTTAGTGAGTGCATCTGGTAATGAGGAGTCGCTTGGGCATTGTGCATCCTTGATGTTGTAGTTCGTAATGCACTTGATGCCCTTCCACATGTACTGGGGATCATTGGTGATGAAGGGACCCTGAATTTTCTGGGCATATGTGGCTTTGTCCCTTGCAAATACCTGCAGTCAGTCTTTTCCTCGCCTCTTGGAGTGCTGGAGTGCTTCACATGTCCTGAACACAGCTTCCCTAGCTTTCAGCAGAGCTCTCACCTCAGCATTCAGCCAGGGTTTCTGATTCGGATAACAAGTTGCTGTCCTGGTGGTGATGACATCATCAGCGCACTTGGAGATGAAGCCAAGAACAGAGGAGGTGTATTCCTCCAGGTCCACCTCTCCCTCATATGTAGCTGCCTCTCTGAAGACTTGCCAATCTTGTTTTTTTCTTTTTTTCCCCTTGTCCTGTTCGGCATTGTGGCACTCATAATTATTGTCTGAGTGTCGAGGTGATACCCAACAGATTTACTTTCACAAGCAGAGCATTATGGCTGGCCTTAATGCTCCACTTGATATTTTAATAAAACTTTATTAGAGTTTGCTTTGGTTTGTTTAAGATGTAATGGACACAGGGATGAAAAGACAAAAAAGAAAACAAAGGTAGAAAAGTGAGAGAAGGGTTAAAAGGGAAATGAGGAGATAGAGAGGTATAGAGAGAACACAAATCAATATAATTGAAGTCTGCCTCTAGACCTGGAGAAAGAAAAAGGACAAAACCGAGAAACCACCACAACAAACAACATATACAGTATAATGATACATATAACCAAGAGGCAGGTAGAGGCAGGGCAGCCAGCTCCGGAACGGAAGGTCCCGGGTTCGATCCCCGGTCACTGCATACCTTGTTGCAACCATAGCCGACCCCCTGCCGAAACCGGCAGCCAACCCATTGCAATCAGGAACCCTGATCAAGAAATTTGAACAACCCAGGGAGAACCGGAGCACCCGCCCCACCCCCAACCTCCCCCCAAGACCCCAAGCCCACCCACAGCCCAGATCCCAACTAGGCGGCCTACCCCACCCTCCCTGCCCCCGACCCCAAATGTCAACAGAGAATGGGGGGTGAGACTCGTCCTAAACACACTGTGTGAGTATCACCACCACAGTTCATGAGAGCTCACAGTACTGCATGAGACTGTGCATGACATCATTTACAAGGCTTGACCAAAATGTCTATAAATCTATTTGTCAACATTGAATAATCTTAATTTGAAACTCTGACATGAAAGACAGTGGGCGATATGCACTGCTTTAAGGAATGGTAGTTGTTACTTTACTGTCTTTCGTAAAATACATATTTCCTGCAATTCTGGACATGTGTTTGAAAAATGCTATGAAAAACTTAAGAAGATTAAATCACATTACCGTATGTTCTATTTAGTCACTGCTATTCTTAAAAAAAAAAAAAAAAAAAAAAAAAAAAAAACCCAAAATTCTTATTTTCTGGTTTTATTGTTTGGTTATGAATTTGAGAGATTTATTAGGTTTATAGGCTTCTTTACCTAAAACAATTCAAATTTACAATTGGAAAGTTGCACAGACAGCAATACATTTTAGAACCCGGAGTCCTAAAACCCACAAATTTGACTATAGTTAAATAAAGGTCTATACTGATAAAAGAAAAAAGACTTGAAACAAACAAACAAACAAACAAACAAATAAATAAAGCATCAATGTCAAAATAAGTCCAAATTTGACCACTAGGAGTGCCACAGTCAAAGAAATGCTCAAAGTGTTCATGTTGCTCCAGAACAGCTGGATATAATGTGCCAGTCTACATAGCACCTGCATGCAATTCACCCCACTCCCCCCACACAGACACACCCCAGCCCCCACCAGCAGTATTATCAGTCTTTCAAAGACAGGTTTCAAACATGTTTCCAGACAGCAGGTTTGCTGCACGTGTTGTTCACTGGAACGTGCACATGAACCTTTACATTCAGTCCAGATTAAGGAGACTCACCTCTGCCCAGCATCACATGCCTACGTGAGCAAACAAGGGCTGTCAGTAGAGAGGGTTAGACAGATGTGATCAGGGGCTGGACAAATGTATCCTTTTGTCTTCAGGGGGAGGGAAGGCTTAGAGGGGTTGACTGCAGGGCATAGCTGCCCCACATCCCACCGGTGCCACGAGGGGAGGTAGAGGTAAAACAACTATGCTTGCAGGATGGACTGAATGAATGAATGGAAAGGATGTTGGATGCAGATGTGACCCTTTTCTCCCTCCCTCTCCTCACTTCACCCTCCCTTATTAGTCATGTACTAGATCCATTTATCTGCACAATCTCACAGGTATGGAGTTCACCGATGAGAAATGAACAAAATGGTTGAGGAAAAGAATACAAAATGTACATATTTCTTTAGCTAAACACTTTTTTCATCCCTGATTCCCCAGGTTGCTTTTATTTATTCACATACTAACAGAAAGATTAAAAAAAGAGTCAGAAAAGGGATGAAATAGAAATAAAGATGTGTTTGTGAGTGTAAACTGTGTGCACAGGAGTGACAAAGAGTGAAAGCAAACCTGAGTTGGATTAAAACTTTTAACAGCCTTTGTTGGTTGTAGAGATTTAAAGGTTGTGTTATTTTCCTTAATCTCACACAGAAATGGCATACATAATTTGGCATGCTACGCTGCCCATCACAAGTTCATATGTTCCAAATATAAGATTATTTATTCCCCAAACAAAAGGACAATTGCACATAGGCCATTCACAACATAAAAAAAATGAATGCAAAATTAGCATAATTCACACTTGATCCAGCATAATCTTCCACAATAAAATAACATTCTCACACACACACCAAACACACACCGACGCAATGTGAACAGGAGTCACTGAGTGTGAAATGGATGCGGCCCTACAGCGCTGGTGCCATCAGCCTTAGCCAGCTGGCGGTGGTCCCAGCTCTTCCCTCTCCATGCCACTGCCTTCCCAAAACCCTGCATGCTTTGATTTCAGCCAGCCCCTGGCTACCCAGACATCTGGAAGTTATTATTCAACAGAGCACGCCACAAAACGGCATTTTCATAATGAAACATCCCATTTTGGTGCAGCGTCCTGCTTTCTCTTGCTGCATACAAGATGGTTACAAATTGTAGCAGATTTCTTACCACTGACCACGTTTACATCCCCTTATCTTTTGTGTATTTGTGGCTCCTCGGGAGCTCTACGTCAGTTCACTAACTGTAAAATCAAGTAAAATCGTTCACATGACCTTTAATGCTCTGTAGTTTAACACTGATGAGCTCACAGCCCACCAGACTGTAAATCTTTTGAATTGCCTAAATCACAAAAGTGTAAAGGCCAGTATTTTCAGCAGCTGAACAGTGCACTTATCACTACAGCCCACCATCAGAGACCCTTTGCTGGCTGTTGTCTGACTATTCATCTCTGTTATTCAGTGACTGACTTTGCGGCTTCTCTCTTTTCACGCTATTGGTGACTGACTAAGTGTCTGTCCATGTGTCTAACAGATAGAAAAACATGTCATCCACCTCTGAATGAAATTTAACCAAACTCACAGAAAGTAACCATTACATATACAACTGATTAACTTTAGGAGTCAAGCCAACTCAAGATGGCCAAGGCAACCAACTCACCATAACATCTTAAACAAAATAATCAAAATCACCATATCTCTCCAATTATAGCTTCTCTCCATTGGCTCCCTGTAAAATTCAGAATAAAATACAAAATCTTACTTCTAACCAACAAAACTCTCAACAACCATCTTATATTACAGATCTTATTGTTCCATAGTTTCCTAACAGAGCACTTCACTCTCAGACTGCAGGCTTACTTGTGAGTCCTAGAGTTTCCATAAGCAGAATGGGAGGAAGATCTTTCAGTTATCAGGCTCCTCTCTTGTGGAACAACTTCGAGTTTCTGTCCATGAGGCTGACACATTGTCCAGTTTTAAGACT
>JAVCKU010000172.1:8533628-8546161 GCA_032273985.1 Hypsolebias coamazonicus | reverse complement strand
ATGGTGATCATTTACAGAAGAAATCCTCCATTACAGCTCCCACAGAATTTAGGAGGGAAAATAACATCTAGGTGTATCTATTGGAAATGCACTCATTTAGCTAATTATCTGTGAGGATGAGAGACTCAAAAAGGACCCGAAGGTTTGGACACATTGCTGGTCTGCAACATTCAGAGTTTTAAACACAACACTAGGGGGAAACGAATATTATTTTAGAAAAACAATTATTGCTGTTATCAATCTCTGAAGACAAGTTTTAAAAACAGAGTACATAACAGATGTTGTGACAAAGAACGGAGTAACTGAAATGACTATTAGTAGTGGAAAGGGTGATTACTGACAGCCATCAGGTGTGCTGCTTACTAATAGAATGCAGGGGGTGTGGAAGCGGAAAAAGATTATGGAGGACACGTTTGACCATAATGGAAACTCAGATGAATAGCTAAAACTACTTAACCCTAGCAAAATAAAAATAAAATTCAAAGAGCATTACAAAACAAAACCACCACTACAGATTAGGTTAGTCAAGCTGCATCTGAACAAAGCACAGAACGTCTGAAGCAAAAGACAACACAACATATTATCTGTCAAGTGCAATGATGAGGAGACAAGTCTGAAAAAAGAAATTGGAATAATTTTGCATAGGACCTAAATATATAGAAATCTATAAAACTATTCTACACACCAAATTATTTTTGAGTCAGATGTGAAACCAATATTCCAAGGTAAATCTTGACAGACCCTGAGCCAAATGACAGCTATGATTCAAAGTTCACCAGTAAATCTACATCAAAATGTCTGGACATGAAAAGAGTCCAGGTGTGGCAGTGGTCCCATCAAAGTCCAGACATCACAACCGTCACAACCAATGTGACTGAGACGCTGTGATAGAAAAGATGCCTAAAAACATCAATTAGGTTTGGAGAGGGAAAAAAGGGCCACAAGTTTTATGTCCTAATATATTCAAACATACTTTACACAAAGGATGTCTTGTATTCCTGTCTCCTCTAAGCCCGCCACTCGAGGCTTTCGGAGGTTTCTTCTTGTTAAAAGAATGTCTTTCCTTTCCACTGTCATCAGTGCGCTTGTTCAGGATGGGAGATTGAAAGCTGTGATGCAATCTGCAGGCTTCTTTAGATTGATAAGCTTTTATTAGTTAGCATTTTATCATATATGTGCTTTTTTTCCCTTCAATTTTAGTCATTTTCTGCATTGTTATGCATGAAGTATAAATCTGCCACACAAAAATAAATGCCTCTGAAACTATGAATTAAGCAGACTTTAACATTATTATTATTATCATATTAATATTAACAATATATAATTATAACATCATTAGGCAGCTGAGCTACAAATCTTTAATTCACACTGCAGATTTCATAAATCTCCTAAAACAGAAAAAAGAAATCCGTTGGCAATGGTTCGTTAGATTTTTTTTTTAGATTGATCTAAATTAGCATCATTGTTCACACAAAGAGGATCCGTGGAAAACAAAGTGAATCTTCAAGGAGCTGAACATGTAAATGACTGCTGAATATTACAGGGGAAAAAAATGTAAAAAATAACGCATGAAAAGCTGTGTAAGTCATAAAGATAAAACACAAGAATCAAAAAGGAAATGAAAAGCTATTTCACTCACAAAAAAATAGTCTCTTGGAAATATTACTGTGCCGTGAGATAAAGTTTTGGCCCTATAGTGATTAATTTGCAGCGACGATTTGAAAAACAGACCAAGTCTTTCATGTTTCGGGCAAATGTGGCTCATCGGAGAGGCTGAAAATGATAACGAGTGGAAGTTACACCCTCCTTTTCCCTGATGACCTCCTGTCTAGACCCAGGCATTCTACCCATCATAGCCAAGGTCCTAGTTCTGTCCTTTCCATTATTAGCCCTGCTGGCTAACATGAATATATTTATGTGTGTGTGTGCACAAGTGGGTGTCATTACTTCTTCCTTCATCTGACGGTTTTAGGTTAAACAATGTTATTATTAAAGCCTTTACAGAGCCGCTTCCTGCCTGCCTTCAGTGACACCCTTCTTAACTATAAATCAACTGCCTGAGCACCGTACATCACACCCAATGAGTGTGTGTTTCATACAGTGTGTGCGTGTGCGGGTGCCTCGCCACTACAGCTGCGCTCTCACACAAAGATGACACCGCAGCTATGAGCCAGCAACGATGTGCACATGAACTTTTCAAACGACTTGGACACGATAAACGATGAATGTTAAATAAATCACATGGTTTCATTGTAATTTAAAGGAAATATTGCACTTGTGGCTTATATTGATGGTTTTAGTATTTGAAACTGAAGCGCACACACATCCAGCTTTCTTCTGCAAGACAATTGAAAACTAGCCTGTTAGTCGCGTGAAGATAAGTTGATGTGAGATGGTGCGATGAGTTCATCTCCCGGGGACCAAACTGGATAAATAATGCTGTCTGGAAGAAATGACACCCCCCACTGTGCAGCAGTGACGGCTCATTCCGTCTTCTGATTGTGTTGACACCCCCTGCTGGGCTGAAGGCATCACTGCAGCTCTCCGAGCAACGTTCGCAACAAGTGACAACGTCCCACATCCGAGCACCCAGCCGGGCAACAGTGTGCTGAAGCTAATGAAACACTCAAATGAAGCAGATGCCTTCTGTCAGTGGGATATTACAGCAAACAAGCACACCAATAAATACAAAAATATGAAACTGCATAAAATGCCCCGATGTGCAAAAAGACCCTTTTACGTAAGCAGAAAATTAGGGGACAGAGAGTCTTGGCAGCTGTTTCTCTGCCGAGCCAAAGAGAATGAGAAGACTACACCCCAGCTGCTGGAGACACAGCAGACTGAAAAAAATGAAGAGCCATTGTTTGCCTAAAGAAAAACAATACAGCTCGAGCTATGGGGGGGAAAGAAAGAAAAAAATGGGATCAATAGAGAATTGCAATTAGCCTGCATTGGCAGGAGTACCGCCAGATTAGACACAGGATGTCAATTCCATTTCCTGCACTATTGGGCCCTCAGACTTGACTGGTTCATTGTGTAATTGAAGCAATTCGCATGCAGCTCGGTACGATTCGGCACTGTTAAAGTTACAGCACATAAAATATTATAAACGCAATGAACAAACGCGTGGGGCGCATCACTATCAGAGGGAGTGACGGTGTCAGAAGACATCCAGGTAACACATTTGAGATGATAAAAGATGTTTTAGTCTTACACATTTTTACTTCAATAATAAAAAATAATACCAAAAAAACAAGATCAATAAAATCACGAGTCGTTCCTGTGGCGTAAAAACATCACAAAGTTTGCTCCTGTTTCGACATTTTTGACACAATGCTCGGCTTTAGCTGCAACACAGCAGTTAGGTTTCTCTCTTCAGGGGTGGAATAAATGTAGCACAAGAAATGCTTCGATGCTGTGAAAACTACACATCATTCCCCTGAATGAAAAAAAAAACATACATCTCTATTCCCATGCCAGGTTTTCCTCTGAGAGGGAGCACTTTCACTTCAACAGTAAATATTCGTGACACAATATAAAACTCCTGGCTTGCCAATTAAAGGGTTTACCTTTAACTATGCCCTGGCCTTGCAGTACATCCCTGGAAATCAGCACAGAGTAGAAGCTTTGTGAGAAGCCAGGCCGACAGGGACCTTTGGAGGCATGCTCCGCATTATTCCTCTGGAAGGAAATAAAAATACAGCGTAAGACATCAATAAACCCATTCCATTTACTCCATTCCTTTATTCTCGTTGGCCGTGCGCCTTGGAACAATATAAAACAGCAGTAAGCAGAAACATATTCAACAAGTTTATCCGTTTCATACTCCTATAGGCACACCGCTGATTAAATTGTCCCTCAGTCCAGTGTCAGTAGTCAAACGTGCAGAATAACTGGCTTCTATAAAGAACGCAGTAAAATGAAACGAGGACAGATTTAGTTTAAGTATTGGGCTCAGGGTTAAATGAGACACTCATGCACATGAACGAAAACTGCATGAATGCAGCAGAATTTTCTCTCTCCACACTGTGTGACTCTTTCTAGAGCAGAGGGGGGTCCAAAAGACTGAGTGCATGTGCACCGAGTAAACTAGACAACTTTGCTCCCAACGTTTGGTGATGATCAAGGGAACTAATCCATCACTGCATCACTGTCCAACCCACGTGCATGCAGACTTGGAGGTTGAAATTTAACAAATGGTTTAGGATATTGGCTAAAGAGCACAAATAGTAAAACAGGAGCTTAATTCCATGCAGCAGAGAGAAAGATGCAAGTGTCATTAGGGAAAGCCCACAGGCGCAGACTTTATTTAGGTTCTATTGATTGCAAAGTTCAACTTTTTTTTACAAGATTTTGCTTTTGGCTTACAAATTAAGACGGCTCGAGTTAAATTAAGCAGGATCATTAGTTTGACAGGAAATAAAGGCATGACCCTGGTGAGACAGTGCGTAATTGAACTTGTGGTGTCCGGCAATGAAACAACAGAGAGAATGAGTGAAAACCCTGACTAAAGTAGGCAGCGTTCAGTCGTTAATTGTTACTTTTTTATTTGTTGGAAACCCATTAGGGGACCAATTAACGTGGAGGACTTGGGGGCTGGAAACAAGAAGCCAGCGCTGCGCTCCGTGCTGCAGCACGTCGCCACGGTCCTGTCTGACTGCAGGACTTTTCTTTAGAGAGCATTGAAAAAAATAAAATTAACTAAAATAAAATAAAAAAAAGGCTTAATGAAGTAAAATAAAGCCCTCACCCAGAATGTGTGAAGAAGAAGAGCTGCCGTCAGAACCACAGCCGAGTCAGTTCTCATTGTGGCGAGCGAGGCGAGTCCAACAGCTGCCTGGATGAGGATGGAACCAGAGGCAGGCTCGGTTCGGGATTCTTCCCTCCTGCTGTGGGTAATGTCCTCCCTCACTTGCTCGGACTCTTTCCTCCACGCGCTTCGTGCGTGCGCTGCAGCTCCGTCCACGCTTTCCCCCGGCTCTCTCGTGCGCAGGTGAGCGCTCCGCTCAGCTCCAAGGCGCAGCCAGCGTCACTCACTCCAACCCCCTCCTGTGAGCCGGTGCAGGAAAACTCCGCACGCACGCACTTAAAGACACACTCGTTGGAGCGGGTCGGATCCTGCAGCCACACCACCGCCGTCTCTCCGATGGCTGAGTGAGTCTCCCCCGCTGTGATGGCGAGCTCAGAGGCGTCACGAGGGTGGCCGCAAATGTTTCTGTTGCCAAATCATCCAAGCACGAGCATCAACTGCCATGTATCAATCACTGCAGCCATGCTCATCATTAGAGTCTGAGCCCACAAATGACCCACAATGCTGTATTTTTTGCTCAGCTTTCCATCCCCTGCAGTGTCCACAGACAATAAGCGCTTTCTATAAAATTCTGTAGCAAAACAACAAATGTGACCTATTTCAGCAGAAGGTAGCTGTTTTCACAGTGAACTCTTTTATGTAGCAATGAGCTGGTTTTTAATTTGCTAACTGTGCTTTAAAGGTACTCATTGCAAACTAGGGAATCAAACATGAAACGTTGTGCTGATGAACTAAGTGCAGTTTAAAAGTGTGTGGTAGTTTTCCAGATATGCTGATATGCAATTCTGAAATGTGGGTTTACACTCATTGTAAACAAAGAGCACGCACTGGATCATCTGAAAAGCAGGTTTGAGTCACATGGCTCGCCTATTGGAGTGGGCTTAGTCTACGTGGTGGAACCAAACGAACAGAGACTCTCAAAGATGTTAGATGGAACTATAACATAATGTGGTGAAAGAAAAGAGAAAGAACAAGTAACTGTCAAGCATGAATATATTGGCTCAGGAGCACCATAAAGACACCTCACAGCATTGAAATACACTGTACACACATAGCTTCTCCTAGACTTTTATTGTTTCGACCTAACAGGTTGCCAGGTTTTCATGCTAAGGTAGGACTCAATGATGCAGACTAATTGTGGACTCAACAAAGGGATTTTAATGTGGGGTAAAAAAAATGCTGATAGAGCACAAAATCCAAGAGCAACCAACAATACAAGGAGCATACGGACAACCAGACAGGCAACAAACCAAAATGAGATGTGAGGACAGTGGGACTAAATAGGCTGGGACTGAAGAGATAAATGATGAAAGCTCAACCTAATGAATATGAGGAACAGGTGAGATGTAAGGTATGACTGAAGAAAGGAGTTGACAGGAAAAGGAAGTTGTCAGCTCAGAAACACAGAAGACAAAACAGAATAAATATATACAAATATATCAAAATGATCTGACTTCTTGATCCCAAACAACTCTTCATGAGATGTCACTGCTGTTGATCTTGTTTCTGTCACCTCTGCTGTTTTAGACATAAACAGCGCACGTGATAGTCAACAGCTGGTTACGTTTTGTGTGTATGTATATATGTATGTATGTATATATATTTTTTTTCTTCATTTATTTTACTTTTTACTTAGAGCTTTGTAACAGGTGTACATAGTAGTCTATTAAAAAAATTGGATGAAATGTTTCCTCTGTCTGTGAAAAAGTTTGTTTTAATCAATTTAGAAGCTGTATGTTTTGTGCTCAATGGTTTCTAGAATGTCTCAGCAAGAAGGTTGCCAGATCAGATCCTGGCTGGGGGCATTTCTGGGTGGAGTTTGCATGTTCTCGCCATGCATGCGTGGGTTTTCTCTGGGTACTCCGGTTTCCTCCCACAGACCAAACGTGAGGATCTACTTAATATTCAGATAGTTAGTAAATGAAAGGAGCAACTCCAAGACCAGAAAATAATTTGTGTTCATTTACAATTGGGTAAATAATAGCAGACTGCAGCCCAGTTAGGAGGGACTGGAACCCTGGAGAGCAAGGACAATAGTTAATAAGGCGTATGGGCTTTTTGGAGATGGCAGTAGTTTCTTATGGTAAGGGGGATGAGTTTCTCACAGGGTTGAGGGTCCAATGGTTCCAGTAGTTGTAACAAGGATGTCCCAGAAAGGTTGCATAGTTCAGTGGGCAGGTGGTGGAAGGCCAGGAATGATTGGAGAAAGCACTGAAGTTAAAGCACAGGAGTAGAAGCTGAAACACACAGGAACAAGGTTTTAGTTTTTCCAAATCTCAAAGAATAGAAGTGACCAGGAACATAACTACTGGAAGGCAGATAATGCACTAGTGTTGGAGTGAAGTCATCAAGTGAAGTCATGTCAGTTATACTCCTACAGCTCATTAGGATGACGGTACACAGGTGAGAGCTTGTTGGTGCCACCTGGAGTAGAAGAACTCTAGGGAACCAACTGGAACTCCTACAGACCAAAAACCTGCATGTTAGATTGATTGGTAATGCTAGGTGAGAGTGAGAGGTTGTTTGTCTTCTTTGTCTCTATGTGTCCTTGTGATGGAATGGAGACCTGTCCAGTGTGTCCCCCACCTCTTGCACAGCGACTACTGGATATGGGCACCAGTGACCCCCGTGACCTGAAAAGGAAGAAGCGGGTAAAGATAATGGATGGGTGATTTATTGCAATCCAAGCAGTTCTTGTTGGTACTGGTATTGCTCCCACTATTTGCCACACAGCTTTACTGCAAATATAAAAACACAAATTGATACACTGACTGTTTTTGCAAATGGTGTGTCTGTTTTGAAACTATCTAATGAAAACTGGATGAATTTTTATGAAACTTTCAGAAAGTACTCCTTGGATGCACATCTACAACCACTTAATTTTTGGAGTCCACCCAATTAAATATGGTTTCCAAAACCAACTGACTACAAAAAAAAAAAAAAAAAAAACACAAAATTGGCTGTACCTTAGTATTTTTGGTAGTTATTGATCAAAAACTTAGTGTGGTGGTGGTAGCCAAGACTGATCCCCAACAGGTTTTTTTGGGCTCTAATAGATTGCACAAGATCTTCGTTCAACATTTTGCTCGTAACGATTTATATTCAAACTTATCTGTCTGTTAGCATAATATTTCACTTACCAGATTTTAAGTAAACCTACAGAAACTGCATCTACAAATGATTAAATTTTGGAACCAATCCAATTCAAGATGACCACAAACACATTTTAGAAAACACAAAAATAGCTATAATTCAGTCAGTGCTTACAACTATTTTGCTATAGCCAAGAGTCATGTACTTACTGCAAGCGCTACTCCTTGCACAATATAGTTCCTTAACATTATTAGCATTAACTGTTGGAGTCAACCCTGTTGGTTGGCAAAATATCTATCACATATCATGAACTACAGGATGCTTAATGAAACATTCAGATAACTAAATCATTTATCACTGAATGTGCATCTACACCCTACTAACCTTTTAAGATCAGTTGAATTCAAGATGGCCGCCACAGATAATCTACACTAGCCAACACAAAAAAATGAGCAAACAGTTTTACAGATACTGAGCTTAATACCTGTATGGATGTGGTCACAGCTGAGAGTCCTTTGCAACAGCAAGGATGTCTTGCAAAGCTGCATTAGATTGCACATTTTCAACGTTTGACCAAGATGACTTCAACACATCATTTTTCAAAATAAGAGTCTAAAACTCTGGCATGGAAAGAGTTGATATGCATTTCTTCAATGATCCTTGGCCTTAAATGATAACAGTTTGTGCTTGAATACTTTTTATTTATTTATTTATTTATTTATTTATTGCTTCTTCAAATACAGTGCATCCACTTCCCAACGATTAAAAATACAGCTTGGAATGTTCTCGGATGCTCAGTGGAGCTCCACATTAGGAAGGCTGTTTGCTGAGGGAGGTGGGACCAGCATGGAGAAGTGGGGGGCAATTCAAGCTGCCGGGGCTGCACGAAGCAAGACCACCCAAGGTGGCGTCAGAAGCTTGGCAGGGGTTCAGGGAAGTTGGTTGGCGGCCCATGCTCGGGGCTGAGGCAGCAGGCGGCACTCTGAGGCGCTGCCAGAGTGGACAGAGATATTCAGCTCAGCCCACAAAGGCCACTTCAGCCTCCCACAGCAGAACCACAGTGATAGAAAATATATGTGTTTGTGTGCCCGTCCATGTAGGTCGGGCAGAGCTGAGGATATTTTTAGAGCCTACTTTCCCCCGGTTTTAAAGAACTCCCATATGGAAATCCTGAGGTTGAACCAGAAAATGTTTATTCATTAGAAGTCCATGCATCAACAGCATCTATCTTCGGATGTAGCAGTGCTGAACAGCACAGGGTGTTGCTTCTGCATGGAAACACAGCGCTGTCTCTCTGTATGGAGCTACTGTTTTGTTGTAGCTCACTAAATGTTGACCAGTTCATCTTTGCTGGCGGCAAACAAAAGCTTTTTCTCCTCTTTATCTCCTCCAGTGGGGCCAGTCTTTTCATCGTTGCACTTACAGCTTATAAACTCTGATAAATCATATTAGCATTTAGCTTCTCTCAGCAGTTTACTGCCCTGATGCTAAAGTATCGTTTATCACCGTCTAATTCACTTTGCTTTTTAAACTCAGTTTGGCTGCTCTGTTGGGTCTGTCTGCAGAAATGGATGAAGATGAGATGCTGTTTGGAGTTTTATAAAATTAAACTTGGGAATAATGTGATGTATGTAGAGTTTCCTGCAGGAAAACAAACAAAATGTAAAAGAAAAAAAAATAAAGTGAAAATTCTCCGAGGTGCTTTGTCTTCTCTGATTTCTCTTCCTGTTTCTTTCCCGTGAACTTTCAGTTCAGCTTCCATTTAAAGCCAATAAAAAAATCTTTAATGTTGGATAATATTTGTTTTATTGAATTATGCCAGCAGGGGGGAAATCAGAGAAGGATGTGCAGGTTTCTAAAAGGATGGATCAAAGTTTACGAGATTCATGCTGATCTTTGAGCATTGCGCTCCTGCCTTCCTCTGAGGTCAATAAGTCAGCTTTAACGCTCCTTTTCATCAAACCTGTTACATTTAGCCTCACATACAAATGGTTTATGATTGATTAAATCTGAATGATCTACTCAATTTGTTTTTTTTTTTTTTTATGTACATTTTGGCTAATTATTTGGTCCACATTACATAAATCAAACTTTTTGTAAACACCCCGCTTCCCATTTAAAATGGACAAAACGGTAAATTTGAATGTGCTGTAGACAGACAGGATGTTCAGGAGTCAACAAGAGAGCAAAACAATTCAAATATGGAAAATCATTTCACAGTAAATCAGAAAGAATTGATCAAATATGTTGCATTTTGATCAAAACGTTAATGTTGAAGGTGGGTACCTCCACATTCTAGAGACTGGATTAGTTTTGTTTTTCATTCTTCACATCTGTTCATCTGAATGGCTTCAGATTTACCGAACGTGGAAAGTGTTGATTTAAAAATGGTATAACTGTTTGTACTTTTGAAGTTTAAAAAGTTCATTTTTGTTTTTCACAGCTACATTATGTCGCCTAATCCAAGCTTCAGGGCTTTTGTGTTCATTTCTACACCAAAGTCACATCTGACAAATTTTTATTTTTATTTATTTTATCTTCTTTCTGCCGCTCCCTTCTTAAGGGGTCGCCCCAGTGAACCGTTGCATGAAGACTTGGCAATTATTTTTTACACCAGATGCCCTTCCTGACGTTACCACAGCCCTCTGTGTGGAGCAGAGAGCTGACTTCTAGGGCGCCCAGGGGGGGGCAGATGGTGGGGGTTAAGGGCCCAGGGTGGGGTAAATGAGGGTGGAGGCAGATGTGAGTGCTTCACCAATCCCACCCACATTTTAATGTTGTCAGTACCGGGAGATGAACCGGCAATCTTCCAATCACAGGCCCAACTTCTCTCTGCTCCACCGCTCCTCTAACTGACTGATGAAAGGTTTAAAATATTTTCTACCACTTTAATCTTAGTTTCTGGTGATGTCCTTTACATATTTTACAAAGTAATATTTATTGTTGTTGTTTTTTGACTCTGCTTTTGTTTTGTTTATCCATATACTGTATTTATTTATTCAAGGATTGCATGTTCCTGTGCAACCTTTTTTATTTTTTTTCCAGTAAGCTTTATTTCTTCATTTTATTTTTGGGTCTGCTTTAATATTAGAACAGTCGTTAAATATGCAGATTTCTGTTTCACTTGCTCCGTCTCAAATAAGTTCACACATGGGAAGTGATTTTGGAATGTTTGCAAGTTTCACATTCTGTTTGAAGACGTTCAGAATGTTAATTTTTATCTGCACACTTTGACGCTGACAGTGCATTTCCTGGAATTTATCATACAAATTTAGATTTTAAAGTTTTTGCTTTTCTATAAAATCCACAGTTCTTTTTATAACAAACTGGTTCATACACTAACAGTGATGAATATACTGTACTGGTGTTTACAGGTGCGTAAACCTAAGCCTGAGCTGGCACTCTGCGCTTTTTGTTCCCTCTTTTTGCACCATATTCTGCTTTAGTCGAGCTCGTGCAGGTGTTCGACTGATCTTCGGAGCTTATTTCCTTGGGCCGTTTATCACTGTCACCGCCAAAGTCAAACTCACCCCCACCCTCAACCACCAGCCTCCATGCAGCAGCCAGGTACCTTGAAGAAAAACAGACCTCGCTGACTTGCAGATGCGCTGAAATATTTCTGCCTCTGTGCTCCAGCAATTATCCTGTACTCACCTTTCTCCTTTTGTGAATCTTCCAGATTTTTCACCTTTGTCTGGATTCATGATGCATTTGCATTTAGTCTATTTGATTGCATTGAATGGTTTTTTTTGGCGCTTGAACTGTATGCAGCTTCATATCAAACACATTTTGTACAACTTAATGTTTATTAAGGAGATGTATTTAAAGATCTGAAGAATACTTACACAACAGTTGATTGCATCAAATTAGTGAGGTAATCAAGTGGGGGGGGGGGGGGGTGTTCGTGTGAAAACGCTTCAAATTACAGCACATCTTTGCTTCCTGTATGCATTGGATGTGGTCAAGTACGGTAGCAGAAGAGCTGTGAAGGCGTGAGCTGTAAATGTTTTCTGCCCTGCAGGACCTCCACCCTCACACCTCTCCCCACCCTGCTCATCTCCTGCCAGAACTCAAAATCACCCACACACTCCCACATTCAGACTCAGCTGACAGAGAAAATCACATCTGTCACCTCGCAAGTAAAATACGCCTCTGCAGCCACACCTCTGAGATACTGCAGCAGGTCTCATCACAGATGACCTTTTTTTTTTTGTTTGTTTTGTGTTTGTTTGTTTGTTTGTTTGTTTTGACTGATTAGGTCTTTTTTTTTGTGAGATCTCTTTTTAGGATGATGTGCCAATTGAAACCATGTGATAGCAAATTAAACTCTTAGACAATTTGTTTAATCAAAAGGATGAGGCAAGGCAAAAATTGGGACAACTTCTTTATCTTGAGAACAGAATTTCTTCAAAGAGGAAATGCAGTACTGTATCTGCTTGGCTCCAAATGAATACACCAGAAGATGGATGGATGGATGGATGGATGGATGGATGGATGGATGGATCGATCAATCGATCGATGGATCGATGGTGCAGTTGAAAGAATTTACTTTAGTAGTTTTCCACATATAAGATAGATAAGATTCCTTTTATTAATCCCACAGTGGGGAAATTTGCATTGCAACAGCAGC
>JAVCKU010000172.1:8107720-8121501 GCA_032273985.1 Hypsolebias coamazonicus | reverse complement strand
AAGCAGCACACTCATGTAGTTTGCCAACCAGTTGATGGTGATAAGATTGTTTTTGGAGTCTGTGGAAGATGGAATGGGTTGTTACTTGGATTATTGTGCATGAACTTTGATGTTTTGACCCACTTTGGCTATGGCTACTTCAGAGGAGTCGACGAGAAGAGGGTGGACTCCAGAAACCATCAAACTGGTTGGCAAACTACATGAGTGTGCTGCTTGTGGGACTGAGTTTGTTGTGGCTCCTCAGACTGATGAAGTCCTTTGGATGAAAGATGAAAATTTCAACCAAAAAAAAAAAAAAGAAACCATCTTGATGACCTGACTAAACTTTGTTGGATTTGTTACCTGGATTATTGATGTTCAGTGGTTCATTAGATATTTCAGTACCACTTTACAATAAGGTTTTCCTTATAGATGGCTAATAAATAGTTTATATATACGTTATTAAATTCTCTATAAACACTTTATAAATCATTAGTAACTATTTATTATGCATTAATTAAGGGTGATAAAGAGACAAAACTGACCAGTTTGTTGCCAAATAGTGAGCCTAATCTGTTCACCTATATTTAATTTATGGTTGCTATATTAAACATTTCACACTCAGTTACTACCTAAGCACAATAAACATTAAACCTATTTCTTCAGCATATAATGTACTTTATCACTGCATTATAAGTATCTACAACTAATATTATATCTGAAATAAATATGTTTACAAATGCTTATTGTGTCTACAAGGTAGTAACTTAGTGTGAAATGTTTAATAAAACAACTCTAGATGAAATATACAGTATAGGTGAACAGATTTGGTTCACTATTTGGCAACAAACTGGTCAGTTTTGTCGTTTTGCCACCTTTAATTAAT
Source organism: Hypsolebias coamazonicus (assembly GCA_032273985.1). NCBI lineage: Eukaryota > Metazoa > Chordata > Actinopteri > Cyprinodontiformes > Rivulidae > Hypsolebias > Hypsolebias coamazonicus. The sequence continues at coordinate 8,120,636 of JAVCKU010000172.1, read as the reverse complement.
GCATAATAAACAGTTATTAATTATTTATAAAGTGTTAATAACGTATCTATAAACTATTATCCATCTATAAGGGGGGCCTCATTGTAAAGTGGTACTGATATTTTGCTAACACAACAGACAAATACACACACAGAAACAGAATAAAACAAACGTTTCCCTACTTAGTGATAAAGTCAAGTAAAAACTGACAAAAAGAGCATAAATTATAAAATATTTACATATCATAATACATAATAATTATAATAACAGAAACATAAAATGTTGAAGCTGCTCTTAAAGAAGTGGAGAAGAACAAAGCGGTCGTGATCTTTGTTTTAAGGGAGAGACAGACCTCATTGTTAATGGAAAGCTGTTCTACTGCAGGAGCACCGTGTTCCTAAATAATCTAGATGAGAGAAGAATCAAAGCAGGTGTTTAAAGATCGAAGAAATCTGGAATCAGAATGAGAGCGCAGAAGTTCAGACGATTATTTAGGTGCCAAACTTTCTTACATTTATTTAAAAGTTTCTTTACATCTGACCTTTCTCAGCTGTGAATCAAAAACTAACTTTAGTGCTGAGTGAGCTCTTTATATTAGACCCAGTGTTTAAACTACAGGCTTAGCTTTAGGTTGAAGAATTGTTCTACGGTAATTGGAAACTTTTTAAAACTTTCTTCCATGCAGAACACATGTTGACACGGTCCTGTTACAACTTTTCACAGTGGTCATTTTGTGGTACGGCTGAAACAAAACAGCAGAAATCACTAGTTATCTGACGTCTGTGGCCTCCATTGTGTTCAGTCAGAACATACGTCCACAACGTATGCACACTGAACAAAATACAAACGCAGCACTTTTGTTTTCACTGCCATTTTTCACGAGCTGAACTCAAACATCTAAGACTTTTTCTATGTGCACAAAAGGCCTTTTCCTCTCAAATATTGTTCATAATTTGTGTAAATCTGCAGTGAGCACTTGTCAATAATGCAATAATCATGCTGTCTAATCAGCATCTTGCTATGCTACAACTGTGAAGTGGATGGATTATCTCAGCAAAGGAGACGTGCTCACTAACAGTTTTACACTAATTGAACAGTAGTTGAGATAAAGGTCTTTTGACCACCGGTACATCGAAAACATCTTAGATCCGTGAGTTCAACTCGTGAAAAATGGCAGCAAAAACAAAAGTGTTGCATTTGTCTTTTTGTTCAGTATAATATAAAATAAGATGAGCTGTATTCAGTTTGATTGATCTGAATTGGATCATTCACACAGTTTGAACAGCAATCAGATTCATTAAAACATAATATCTGCATTATTTTCAGGTTGTAGCCACAAGTTGTGACAAATAACCAGATTTTAACATTTTTCTTTTGAGTTTTTAATATATTGATTAGTTTAAGCGTTAGCGCCGTACAACTTGACTTAATGGACAAAGTTGAATCAAACCAGATTGGATGAGGGACTGGAAAGGATTGGGATTCAGTACGGTGTGACTCACAATTTGGGGAGGTCAAGAACTGGTGTACACTTTTCAAAATTGGAAAAAAAACGTTGATTGTTTTTTTAAATTTTATATATGCTCTATATAACCAACACATTGCTATTCTCTCGCATGGCAGATAATGGTCTCAAATCTCTCAGAGCAGACACGTTGCAAACAAACCATGCATGTGCACAGACGTCATTGATCCTGCTCTCGCTGACAGACCTCCCGCATCGCTCCCCCGGACTTTTGTATCTAAAAATCTAACTTTATATTAAATGTTAATATGTTCGGAGTGTCGTCATCATCTTACAGAAATGTGCAGCTTGTGCGTGTGACCAAACTTTTGTTCTTTGAGAGAGAGAAAGAAAGAGCGCCACCACGGGAACGTGCAGCCTGTTTGAGTCTGTGAGACTCGTGTTTTTGCTGTTTTCGTCTTTATAATTAAACAGTATTAGCACTAAGAGAGAATTATTTTAGACCCAGATTATAGCAAAGTGTCTCCATTTCATTAATGTTTTTTCCTGCAAACTCATCAAGTTCCTCCTGGGAGTGAGTCAGTCTCAGGTGTATTTTATCAGAAATATCTGTACATCCATCTAATGGTTTTAAACAAATTTGAGATGTGCACAAATGTGGAATGGCAATAATTTTACCTTAGTTCATTCCTCCCTGAAAGACTGTCTGCACTGCAAGGGATGCTGGGTATCCACTGTTTATGATGCTTCTGAGTGTGGAGAAGTGTTGATCTTGTTCATGTCCTGTTCAGGTTTGCTTTGACGTTTATGTGGAAGTCTCTGTTATTGGCTGTGCACTGACACCGTGAGTCAGAGGTTGTTCCTGGTATGTAAAATGGGGAAAGCACTTCCTGATGCAGCATGAACTGATGGTGTGACGCCACACAAGAACTACTCCACTGTGGCTTTACTGCTAGCACTTGTGAGCAACATCATCCATGTAAGCACATGGATTTTATATCTCAGCTTCTCTTATAATTAAATGTGTTTTGTGAAAGTCAACATTATTGTGCAGTTTTTGAGGAGGGGTGTCTCCAAAAATGTAAATTGTGCACGCTTGTAAAAAGCAAGAGAACTGTGAATCACCTTTAAGAGGATTCAAACTTTGTAAAATGCTATTTAGCCTTAAATGTTTGTGATGTCCCATGTTTTAGTTTGATGTCAGTTTTTGGAGCCCTTTTTTTTTTTAACAACTTGTCAACATCTTCAGTTTTTTGTCACTCTTTATGCGAGATTTGCGGTCTTGACAGAGCTGGAGACTTGACCTGATTTGGTACAGATTACAGTAAGTTGTATTTCCACAGACACAAGCCCTGCTTTAAAGCTGGATTTACAGACATTTACTTTACTCAAAAGTGAGCATCACAAATGTTACTCGAGCCCTTGAACGTGGTTCAGGCAGCCCTACAAATCCACACCTGATGAATATCACCTTCATTTACTACTGTGGTTTCACACTTAAAAATCATAACCACATAAATTATCTCAATATATATAAGTAATAAGAAAACAAGACACGTGAACACACACAGGCAATTGACATGATGCTCATGATAAGATCCCACATGGAAATGTAACCCAGTGAGAGCTAACCTCCGACATACAAACAAGACAGCCGTTATGGTGGAGGTAGTGAAGCTCACTGTGTTGCCTGAGACATTTAGGAAATTCAGTGTGTTGTAACAGTGTAAATTTTACATTACACAACCTATTAAATGCTTTGTGCAAAATTGGTTTAGTATTAACTAATTAGAGTAAACAAAGACTATACTTACTGGTATAAAAACCAGAAGTTGCAACACATACAGCATAACTTTAAGCATTAACCTTTAATTTACCCATTAAGCATATAATGTAACTGTGACCAAAAAAGAAGGATTTACTTGCAGTTACCTTCGTACAGATGAACATGTGGTACTTCCTGCTTATCCCTGTTGTGTTCAGCCGATCATGAGGTCGGCTGCAGGGCTTTATGCATCACATACATTTTTCCTGACTCAGTTTAGGTTTTGGAAATAGAATAAACTGCATTCCATCATCTAAACACTCAGCGTAACATGTGTCTGAATTGCGTGTTCCTCACTGACATTTACCCATTTTTCCCGATAATTTTTCGCAAAATCTCTATGACCGTAAATCTCAACAACGTAGAAAAAGGGGGTGCATCTCCTGCAGGTAAGGGGTGTTTCACTTCGGGACAAATTTCCATCACCGATTGGTCAGTTGCTGACGAGCCTACTGGACTGATTGACTGGTCATGACAGGTCGTGTCATTACATAATCACCCACCAGTTTTGGTGATGTGCTTTTAAAACCTTATCATAGTCTAGTCAAGTAAATCAACTTTGTGACATAATCTTTCTCAGAAAGCATCAGGTCTCAGTTGTCTTCCTGGTTCAGCTGTAGGTGAGGGACAGAGGCATGTGTGTGGTTGTCTCATTTTAATTTTATCAGGACAGGCAGTCCCCTGCATGCAACTCAACTGTTGTCAAAAACTTACCACACAAGGAGAATTTCCATTTTTTTATTATTTATTTTTGGATTAAAGTTAGATAATGGCAGTGGTGGGCACATCTAATCAAAAAGTTTGCTCCGCTAACCGCTAAGTCACTAACTAAAATAATTAAAAAAAAATAGTGGAAGCTAATGCTAAAGTGTTAACGTATATCATACACTACCGTCACTGACACTAAGGCTGCCTGTAATGTGACAACGCTGTAAGTGAACACAACTCAAAATGGTTCATAAATCACAAGTAAAGCATTGATGTCCCGTTCAGAGGTGAGCTTTCAGAAATTAATCCTGCCCATCAGAACAGAACTCTTCTGTGCTGACGCATTCATTGCGTGTCGGACGTCTCCCTCGTGTCATTTACTACGATGACTTAACTCACTTTGGTGATCCTCCATGTGGTTAACTACTTTTATAAACTAACTGCAAAGTTGCTGTGTGTTATCATCAATAATGCCTCAGTAATAAATCTGTATTAAAGTAAGGATGTGTGAAATGTGTGAAAGTGTCACGTCCCAGAGACAGTGTGAGCATTGCAAAGCATGCTGGGTAGGTATTATATGTGCAATGTTTCTTAATATTTACAATGTTTATGACTGTTCACAATGTTTCTGAGTATGAAAATGTTTTTTTTCATGTTATTTTCCTGTTCTGGTTTGGCATTTATGTGAAAGTCTCTGTTTTTGGCTGTAACCTGATACCACGAGTCAGAGACTATATGAGAGGGGTAGGTGAACACTGGAGACAAACGTGGTGCAGGTAGAGAAATCACCTGGTGGTGCTTGTTTGCTTAGAATCACATAGCTCATGTCTGTGTAAATCATCACTGTCCTGCACACTTAGATCTGTCTTACAATCATTAGCAGACTGGAATCTAGTGGATTTAGATTTAGCATGAACTATTCCCCTTTAGATTTTGAAATTAGCAAAAATGCTAATCTGGTAAACACAAATTTATTTCCTCCACTAGAGGATCAGCAGATCCATGTCCTCCACTGGTTAAGTGTTACTTTTCATTGCCAAAAAGTTTATTTTTATTTTTAGTGTAGATCTCTTTGCAATTTTTTTATGTTCAGCTTGTTCATAGATTTAATTATTTTAAATTTGTGGGGGTTTCCAATTAATTTCAATTGCTTTTTTTTTTTTTTTTTTTTTTAATAAACCAGTATGTTTTTTGATTAACTGAATACAGTATACATTGTATTAGAAAAATTAGAACATCTGTTAGTTTGACCCTTTTTTAATTTTAAGCTTTCTGCAGCAGATGTTCTTTTTCAGTTCTGCACATTCAGCTTTGTTTATGCTGGACATGCATTTTTCGACACATTTCTATCAATAGCTTCTACAGAGATCTGACAGTTTCTTAAGCGTAAAGGCAGAATGAGATGACATTTAAGGATGCTGAAAAACAATTCATGAGATGAAAGTTATGCCGTTTCATGCAAACAAAGGAAGAAATCTCAAGTCTCACATCAAACTGACCAGCACCAAGTTCAACCAGTCTCTCCGACTGTTGCAGCACTGCAGAAATGTCACTGAGATAAGCTCTGCAGTAAATATCAACTCCTATCTCTTGCTAATGAGCTCAAATAGATGAAGCAAACAGCGTATGTGTAAGCACCTGCAATAAAACCTGCAATCTGGATTCATTTTTATTGCATCCTTAGGTTGCTTTTACAAGTGGAAGATGTTTATTAGGTCGCTCGAGTGCGCAGGCAAAAGACGAGCGTGCAAACATTCATACAGTGCCGTTCAGAGGGTTTATTCAACACGCTGGCGATGAGTAACTCAGGAGTGAAAGGAGATGAAGAGACGCAGACTAAAAGACGGCCTTGGTGACTGCAAGCCTAACATTTCTCCATTGACTCCCAAACTTAAGCTCATTCACGGCGCTTTTATATTCAGTGTATGAGCAGCGCCACATGTCGTTAACTACCATTTTATTCTCTCTGGCTTTCACGGCTGTGTCAAAGTGAGCACAAAGGACTAATAATCACACTGAAGGCTCTGTTGTCTCTGCTCCTGCGTGCCCCACACTACAACTTCCACAGCCCCCCCCTCAGCTTTCTCGCAGATGAATCAGTCAGTTTGTCACAAATGAGCTATAAATTCTCCCCACTTAAACAATCATTCTCTGCCTCCATTTTTCTACCCGCTCAATTAATGGGAAACGCATAAGTTGAAGGAGGGTCTTTGTTGGTGTTTGAGAGTCCATACATCACCTAAACTAGAGCACCCCCCCCCCCCCCCTTTTTCCTCCCTCCTGCTTGTGCACGCTCCCGACAGTCCCCATCTGCTCCCAATCATGGGTGCAGCCAGCGGTCAGACACGTGCTAACATACTTGCACACATAAACACACACAAAGCGGCCACGCAAGGCCCATGCAAACACACACTGAAACCGAACTCAAAGGTTTGGTTATAAACGTGCTCCTCTGACACAAGGCTCTCAAAATTTGATCAGTAAAAACAAAAGTGTTCCTGCTTGCACACACGTTTGTCTCTTAAGTGTTTGCACCCGATGGAAACGGTGTGTTCTTTACCCACGGTCGTCATCTTAAATATCACAAGTTAATGTCTGAACCTAAATAAAAGCCTAGTATTTGTTGAAGGATTGTGTATCCCTCGCTCCTTTTCATGCCAGGGTTTTAAACTAAAATCATTTGTGTTGAGAAGGAATAGAATTACAGTAGTCCCTTGTTTATTATGGGGGTTACATTACAGAGACCCCCACGATAAGTGGAAAAACATGAATTAGTAACGTTATATTTATTTTAGTATTTATATGCTTTGTATTTTAAGGCTTTACAAACCCTTCCCACACTCTTGAAATGTTCTAAACTCCTAAACCTACATAATTTTAACAACATACATTACGTATATGTACTGTACAGTTGCTACTGCAAACTTTTGTATGAGTACAGTACTCACCCGCCCTGCAGAAGCTTGTTTCCAGTATGACTACCCTGCAGCATGATGAAGCCCACCGCCCCGTCCTGATTGATATGTGTGTGCTGCCGCTCCAGGAAGGACACTTCATGCACAAGGCTGCCCAGGGTTTAGTCCACCACCTCAGCCCATTCCAGACCAGTACCACACAACCAGACCCAGGCCAAACCCTGCTGCAGTCTGTCCCCTGCAGCCCCCAGGATCCAGGTAACACTAAGGCCGGATCATCTGCAGCTCAGGTACTCACCAGTGAAGATACAAATTGAAGGATGAATTCAGCTTCAAGATTATTTGCGACTTTCCTGCCAGTTCTGTGAGTTTAATACATGGCGTAGATTTGCAAAAAACTTTCCCTCCATTTCGACAGAAAGCAGCGGCTGTTGGCTTCTGGGTAACGTATTCTTTTGACTGGCAATAGAGTGTAGGCTTATTGAAAGAAAATTACAAGAAAGCAGTGGCTGAAAGTACTGTTAGCTTCTCGATAGTGCACTGTTGGCTTCTGGGTAGTGTAGTTTTTATTTCTTCCCTTACAGTATAGGCTTATTGAAAGAAAACTACAAGATGGCAGCACCTGTCCAAAGTTTTTCTTTTTCGTTAACTTTATATCATACAATTTAAATCACATGAGTAATATTAAAGTTGCCAATTGTTGAAAAACTGTGAAAGAGTGAGTCCACAAAAGTTGAGCCGCGAAGTAACGATGGAATACTGTATAGCTATTTTGGTCAAACCTTGTACATGACAATAATGTGTAGCCTCATGAGATGTTTTAGCACTAAGAGTATGTTTTGAGGATGACTCTCAGCTAATTTCACACCAAAGTTTGCTCAAAATCTGTACAATTCAATGAGTTATAGCCACTTTTGGTTTGGCTAATGTTGAACAGCTTTCAGCCATCTTCAACTGGGATGATTGTAAATGTTAATGCATTGTAGATGTTCATTCAGTGATTTATTTATTTATTTTTGTTTTTAGATTTTCACTGAATTCTGTCCAGTGATTTGTGAGATATTTTGCCTTACAGACACAGTTGACACTGTTCATATCAAAACCACTCACATAGTGGATGACCCACTGTGCTACTTAAAAGACTGAGTTTATTGGGGCTCCTCGGACTGAAGAAGTCTCTTGGATGAGAGATGAAACGTTTCTACACAAAGAAACCATCCAGAGGACCTGAATGAACTTTGTTGGCAAAGACGTTCAGCCATTAAAAAGCTAAAAATTAGCACATCTGTAAAATGGACTAAGTTAAAGCCATATTTGTGTTTCCTAAGGTCAGTTGGTTGTAGCAGCCATTTTGATTTGGGTTGACTCCAGAAAATAATCAGATGTACAGTACTGTATATGTACACACGTTTACTTTCTGAGAATTTCAATAAAATCCATCCAGTGGTTCGTGAAATATTTTGCTGACAGTCACAGTCCGCTCCAATAGTCAATGGCAAACTACAGGTAGTCCTCGGATTACGACGGTCTCGGGTTACGATGTTTTGAGGTTACGACGCATCTCCCTTATTCATGTTACGCGGTTACGGCGGTTTTACGTCGGTTTTATGTTGTTAAACGTTGTAACGTAGCGGCGCAGCGGCGGAAGAATACAGTACTGTACAGGTATTACTGTACGGAGGAGGACGGTGTCACTAGCATCCCAGTAGGCCATTAGCCCTTCATCGTGGCTCCCAAACGCAAGGAGGACTCTTCTGATGGCAGTGCATCGAGGAAAAGGAAGGCCATCACCATGGACTTACGTCGAAAATCAGTTTACGCGCTTGGTAAAACAGGTACGGCACATGTATTTATGCACGTTCTGACTTATGTCGAAAATTGGTTTACGACGCCCGGTAGGAACGGATCTACGTCGTAAGTCAAGGACTACCTATATATATATATACATATATATATATATATATATATATAATTTACAGTTCCTATATTTTCGCAAGAACTGTAAATTATCTAGTTTTATTTTATCATATCGCCAACATGTTTGGATGGATTAAGGAGGATATTTCCATTTCTTCCCCTTCGTTCTGCAACGGATGACAATAAGTTAGCTTGCACTTTCGTTTAGCTTCTTGCTTCTTTACTTTCTGCAGCCAAAAGAAACTCCTCTCAGTTTGCAAATCTCTTACAAAATGACTAGAGTTGTGAATAATTTGAAAAACAACTAATTTGAGGACAGTCAGGGAAAAGAAGCGGGGCAGAGAACTGCTTATGGTAATCAATCCACACAGCAGCATTTTTCTGGCTGTAACCTTTATGTTGTACGTTCTAGTAAAACACAGGTATGCTGAAGCTATTATCTAAAATTACTGAGAACACTTGGTTGCATAGCAACAGGTAGAAGGATGAAGAGCTGCTCCTTGCAGGCTTTTAGCACTTATTTTATTGATACCAACACCAACTGCACTTTGGAAAAAAGTCTGTTTGTGATTTCAAATCAGCTCCAGCTTCCATCAGTGGCCGGAGACGCCTCAGAAGAACATGAAAAAATAAATCACTTAATGTACGAATTACAAGTTTTCAACTAGAGAAACTGAATGAATGACTGCTGAAGTTAAAGCAAAAACAATCAGAACACTGCCTAAGAGGTAAAAAGAGCAATCTACGTAAAAGCTAAAAGTTGCAAAAGGTTAGCTAAAAGTAGCAGAATGGGAGCTCAATGCCAAAAAGTAGCAAAAAGATAGATGCAATAGTAGCAAAGTAGCTAAAATCTAAAAGCAGCAAAAGAAAACAAAAAAAAATCTTGCAAAATACTGAAGCTGATTATTTTTTTATTTCGAACAGACAGAAAAGACAATTAAAGTAAATTAATTAAAATAGGATAACACAAACTAAAAAATAAAAAGATAAAAAAGTTAATACAATAATTATGCCCAAATGACTTTCAAATTTTATGTTTTCTGTTCGAAAAGGAGCAGGTAGAAGATACATTATCTTATAATGTCCTGCCCCTTTCATACTCATCAATTTATAATAAATTAACTGTCAAAATACCAAAACGAGACAACTTGTTTCCACTTTACATGATATTTAAAGATATACAATTATTTAAACACTATTTATATCATCAATAGCAAAAACACTCAACTTATAGAACATATTTTGCAATAAGCTCCCTTTTAAATCGTTTTTTAAGCTGGTTTATATTTCTATATTTTATATATAGTTCATATTATCATTCCTGAAACTTTTCTCCATCCACTCCATCCCGCCTGGACTCTCCTTTTCACCTCTTTACCACACTCCCCATTTTCCCCATTTTTGGGGTCAAGAGATTTCCCAGTGACTTGAATAAAAATAAATTACACTAGTTGTTATTTATTAACTGTTGCCTCAAGCTAAACACAAAATAACAAGTCACCTGTCCATTTTAAACACTGGCAAAGAGAGAGATGTATGAATACATGTCTTAAATAATTAGTTAACCCAAAGTCCTTTACATAAAAGACCTCTGTGATGGCAATCAAAATGCTTCTAGTCAATTTAAAAGACTGTGTGTGGAGATGAGTGTTTTATCTGTGTGTGAGGTGACAGAACCCCTGGTATTCTTGAAAGGCTCTTATTGACAGACCTAATGCTCTTATTGGACATGAGACACGTGGCTGACAAGCTCTGTAAAGAGTGTGTGTTCAGACAGAAAGCTGGAAGTATGTGTGCACATTTATAATCATGTATTAGTGTGTGTGTTTGTGTGTGAGTCCTTGTATCTGCTTTGTGTGAGGTTGTATTGATTGTCTCACCATATGTGTCCCCTCTCACTGCTTGGTTGAATTTTACCATTACAGTCGCCTGTCAGAATGTCAAAACTACAAAAAAATGAAATAATGAAATAAATAAAAAAAATCCTTTAATTAGTGATTGGACTCACAGTTCTTCAACTTTTCATTCTCAAGCTTGCATTAAAGCCTCTAAAATATACATTTTGCCCAACTGTAGTTGTCTCCCTACAAATAATGCAATAGTGAGACATGATGTTTGGTTATTTTTGGTGCTTTCGTGTTCATTTTGACAACAAATTTAAACGTCTTTGGACACCTATTGAGGAATACTTATGATGTAGCATTCACCGAAAAGTACCAACTGTAACCAAAGTTGCAAAAGATACAACTAAAAAACAAAGTTTAAAATTAATCCAGTTATTATATTTTTGTAGAAGTGACTGCAGTAAAGTTAAAAGATTTGAGACCTTGTCCACACAGGAACTTTTTCTTAACAAAAACACATTTTTCTTGGCAAACTTGGCACCATTTCTAGAACTGTTTTTATCCAAATGGAGAAACCGAAAACAACTCTGTAGTAACGCTGTAGTAACTATGCCAGGCCTGTGTCCGGCGCTGTAACGCTGCCCTGAAAACACACCAGAAACTGTAAAGCTGTTTAGCTTGTGCTTCAAACTGTAAGTTCCAGGAAAAACCGATGAGGATGGATAAAGAGCAAAAACTGAATCTTGTTTGTGGACTTATGGCAAAGAGGAATTTCTACTTTTAAGGTCCTTGCCCAAGCGCCCACAGTGGGTCAATGAGGGTGGAGGTAGATGTGGGTGCTTCACCTTTCCCACCTTCCGTTTGTTGTCATGGTCTGGTGAATCAAACATGTGACCTCCAGATAAAAAGCTTGCCTACTTCATGTAATCTGTCATTATTGCGGTCAGTTAGGCAGGAGTTGAGACTTTTTACATCATCATTTTCAAATGTTTGTCTTAAGGTTATCCACATGAAAACACAATACAATCTAAAGAGTTTCTTACTCTGGAATTCCATTCATGAATCATCTTTATCTGCTTCCTCCTTTTCGGGTTGCGGGTGTCACTGGTGCCCATATCCAGCAGTCACTGTGCAAGAGGCGTGGGATACCTGGACAGGTTGCAAGTCCATCACAGGGACACATAGAGACAAACGACCATTCACTCTCTTACTCACACCCAGAGACGATTTAGAGTTACAAATCAGCCTAACATGCATGTTTTTGGTCTGTGGAAGGAAATTGGAGTACCCATAGAAAACCCACACATGCAAACTCCACCCAGAATGGCCCACTGGCCAGGATTTGAACTGGTGACCTTCTTGCTGAGAGGCGGCAGCTCTACCATTTGAGCCACCACTGGAATTCAGTTTAGAAAAATACTACTTGAGGACTCCTAAAATATAGTTTCCCTGTTTTAGGAGTTGATATAGCGAAAATGATTGAAGTGAATAAGTGAGACCTGGTGATTCAATTGGCAAATAGTAAGAACTGTAGCTTTAAAGTGATGCTTCTGATTCAGATTACACGTTCAGGTTTTTCAGGCGTTTCAGTGCTCTTTCTCTTTGTGCATGGGATTTTACAGAGTCCTCCAGCTTCTTCTCAAAATCTAAAAACACTAAATTGAGGTTGTTTACATGGTTGTAAAGATCTGTTAGAACATAAGAGGTGCAGATCAACACAGACCATCTCAATTTGGTATAGGTTTATATTTAACTGAAAAACATTCTTTGAGTTCAATGGCGAAAATATGTACTAGAATATGCGCCCTGTACTTCACTGGACTGCATTCATTCATTCAACCTTTGTTCATACAGGTTAATCCCCTTGAGCCTCAGGTCTTTACAAGAGAGACATGAACCACTGGCAACTAGTTAAAAACACAATTGCATTAAAATACAGAATTTTACTTGTAATCATACTGGCTGCAATAGCTTTGGTGGTCAGTGCCACAGTTTTGTAATCCAGAGGTTGCAGGTTCAAGCCCAGGTTGCATCAAGAAGGGCATCCGGCTTAAGCATAACTACCAAGTACTGCATGTGAGTCTGCTCACTGTGGCAAACCCTGCAGAATGGAGCAGCTGAAAGAAACTTACATACTTGAAATCATACTGGAGGATAGTTTTTGGAAAATATGCTGGTGAAATTAGGACCACAATTTGAAGTGAGTTTGAATACATACTGCAAAAAAAAAAAAAAAAAAAAAAAAAACCCACAACACACCCCC
>JAVCKU010000172.1:8039743-8050064 GCA_032273985.1 Hypsolebias coamazonicus | reverse complement strand
TCAAAACAAGAGTCATAATAACAAAAGAATGTGCCTACTACAAAATAAACCGTAAACTAAAAACTATGGCAGTAAAAGCTATATTGTTCCTTTAGACCTTCTGAACACAAATTGTCCTCCTTGTTAAATTGTATTAGCAATGTCAAACAGTGGCTCAGTGACAACTTTCTGCAAATTAATTGTGATAAAACAAAATACCCTAATTATTGCTCCTGGCAATCAAATATCTGAAATTAAGCGACACCTTGGTGTATTGGCCTCTTCTGTCAAACCAGATCTCAGAAACCTTGGCATTATTTTTGATTCTGCCGTGTCATTGCAATACCATTCTGGTGGAGTAATCAGAAATTGCTTTTTTCAACTAAGAAATATTTCCAGACTTGTCTCTTGTGTCAAAAGCCAAATTAGAGATGATTATCCATGCTTTTATTACATCCCGTCTGGATTATGGTAACAGTCTTTTCATGTGTTTGGCTAAGAAGGATCTTGATTGCAGACAGTTCAGAATGCTGCTGCAAGGCTTTTAACCAGCACATGGAAAACACAGCACATGATGCCAGTTTTAATCTCTTTACATTGGCTAACGGTACGTTTTAGAATTCATTTTAAAATTCTGGTTCTTACTTTTAGAGCCCTGAGTGGCCAAGCTCCAGTCTACATTTCTGACCTTTTGGATCCCTACTCCTCTTCTCGGAGCCTCAGATCTTCCAGTCAAAGCCTGTTAATGGTCCCACTGACTCATTTTAAGACCAGAGGGGATAAGACTTTTAGGGCTGTGGCCCCCAGACTGTGGAATGTGTTGCGCTGCCTTGATTTTCTTAATACTTTTAAAAAGCAGCTGAAGACACATTTGTTTAGATTGGCTTTTAATTAGTTTTACATTGTCTTATGTCATACACATGTTGTTTTATCGTTTGTGTTTTATCTTTCATCTTGTGTTTTTATGTCTTTTATTCTGTAAAGCACTTTGTGGTTTCTAACCTGTAAAAGGTGCTGTATAAATAAAGTTTACTTACTTACGTTCTGTTGCTCTTTCTACATCAGTATCAATAATTATAGAATGATCCAGCCGTCTTTCTGGCTTCAAAGTTAACTGGCAAGAGAAGTCTATACTAAATTATGTATTTATCATTGTTTTTAAAAGACAAAATTAGACAAGATACATATTTTTACATTTAAATTATCATCTTGAGGGACCAGATCTGGCCCCTGACTCTTGAATTTGACATATCTACATGAACAAAACATGAGACAAGCTTTGTATGAAGTTTTTTTTCTGTTTATTATCATAATTTTTTTTTATTGAAACACCTTGCGCTCCCATTAAGGATCAGATAATAAAAGGAGACCCAAATGTAAATTTCGCGCAGTCCATGTGCAGACCTTCCATCAAAGATCTGGGACACAACATTTGCTTTTAGATTGCGCCAGTTCAAAACAGAAGAAAAGCAGGTGGTTTATGTAAAAATGAATCTCATAGCAAATGATATGCAGACAGCAAACGGCGAGCGGAGGAGAAATGATCCTGTCTGGCACAGTGAGCACAGGTCGTGGTACGAAACAGCAGAGCGGTCATGAAAATACAAACAAGAAGTGCTGGATCTGCAAACTCAATCACACGTACACACATATACACACTCACTTGCAAAACATGCTCGCTCACACACACACACACACACACACACACACACACACACACACACACACACACACACACACACACACACACACACACACATGCTCACTCTCACACACTCACAAACTCACAGATAAAATGTAGTGATTGAAAATAATGAAATCCTGGTAAATCTCATGGTATCATACATCCATGTCTTGTGTTTGAAGTGCAGAAAACTAAAAATAAAAAAACTAAGCTCATATGATTAATGAATCTATCTTCAGAAACGACCATTTCTATCTTACCTAACCCCACTTCCCACCCCTTTTCTTTCCCCATTACTCTCTTGATGCCCTTCACCTTGATCCCCTCCCACCCACCCACCCCACCCCCATCACCACCACCACTTTCCATTTTCTGTTTCCAGACGCTTCTGTGTTGGCGACAAATACACCTGACTGGGAGGAAGAATGGGGAGGGAGACATAAGACAGCTGCTGGTCCAAGTAACACAATGTCCAGTTTACAAATACACAATGAGTTGGGAGGGGTGGGGTGGGGGGGGCATCACTTTCCCCCTGAAATGTTACTGCGTGTTAGTATATGTAAGTGAGCATTTGGGTTAGTCTTTGGGTTAGGTGTGGAGGTGGGGAGCAGATGAGGTGGGGTCGGCATAGCTCAGAGACTTGTCCCTCATCCCCTCTGGACCCCCCGTTTGATAAAAGTGGGGTGGGGGTTTCTGGGGCAGGTTTATAGGGCTTGTGTTTTGAGCTCGATAGGTTCTCCACGAGTGTCCTGCTGAGTCTCGCTCTCGGGGGGTCGACTGCCCTTCAGTGTGGCCAGGCGCTCAGACAGACCCCTCATACGTGGGAACAGCATGAAATCGTACAAGAGGGCACCCATGGCGCCACCGATCATAGGCCCGACCCAGTACACCTGCCGGCAAGAAGAAGGAAAGTCATCAACTCGTGTATCCTGCGTCTGTTCCTGTTAAGAATAAAATGACTGTCGCTTCGACGTTGTTTCAGCTCTTACCCAGTGGTTGATGAAGTTTCTGAAGAGCACGGCAGGAGCAAAAGACCTGGCAGGGTTCATTCCAGCACCGGTGTAGTACATCTACAACACAAGACCCTTGTTTAGCGCTGCGATTACATGTGTACACAGCTGCATGGGCTTTAATCACTTCTCTAACAGTCTCACCCCCATGAGATGTCCAATGGTGACAGAGAAGCCGATGGAGAGGGCAGCCGATCCCAGACGACCGTTTCTTCTCTCATCCGTCACAGCAAAAATGCAGACAACAAGCTGCATAGTGAGGAAAACCTCCACAGTGGTTGCCATCCCCAGGCTGATCCCGGGCTGCAGCTGAAAACACAAAAATGACACGTCACGTTCTAGTACTGAATACTTTGATCGGTTAAAATGCCACGTTCATCCACTTACTGTGTTCATGGCCATGTTGCCTCTCATGTTGCCAGGTGTGACTCCGTACAGCACCGCAGCCCCAGCGACAGCGCCCAGGCACTGGGCGACGATGTAGAAGAAGGCGCGGAAAAATGACATCTGTGAACCGACAAGGTAGGCGAAGGTGACTGCAGGGTTGATGTGGCCGCCGCTGATGTGGCCGATGGACTGGATGAGGGTGGCGGCTGCCAGACCAAAGCACAGAGCCACATGAAGGACGTGATGGGGCCCGGTGGTCCAGCGAAGGGCAGCACCCATGCCAAAAAATACAAAGAACATGGTCCCAAAAAACTCAGCGAAGACTGCCCGCCAAAAATTCATCGACCGGAACTCCCACATGGTGACTGCACGCTTGGAGGCTTTGTACCAAATGAAGACGATTCTTTGAAAATGAACGTAGGGGTTTCAGTCTTCTTTTTAAAAAAGCCACAAAGATAAGGCACAAAAAAAGTGTCTCCTTTTGGTAGTTAACCTCAACTGACCAGGTCTCAGATGGATGAATCCACTTGATGAATCTTTACCAAACTGCGAACCAGGTTGGTAAAGTCAACTCAGCTGTTTGCCGCCTCTCTCCACCTGTCGTAAAGACATAGGTGTGAGAGGATGTGGGGGTGTGGGTGGAGGTCGAAGGTAATGGGACTTAAGAGCAGCTGGGCATCAATGCTAAAAGGGGGGATTCTGAAGCAGACGGGGACAGACGGACTGTCCAGTGGACCTTTTAGCCTCTCTGACGGAGCGAAGGGGGCCAGACAGGCGCTTTATAAAACCCCCTCTAGGGGCCCCGGGTGACGCCATAATCCCCCCATAGGGCCAAGGCGGGGGGCTGCAGCAGTGGCCATCCTAAACCAAACTAACTTAACCCCTTTGTGGCTTCCCCACACACACACCTCCACCGTCACCACTAACGGCCAAATGAGGGGCGGTTCATCTGAGACAAACATCAAGTCAGAGCGAGTTTGAACAAACTTGGGACAACAACCAGGAGGAAGGACGCGTTCGCCAGTCCTCACCTGAGAGGAGCAGCTCAGCATGTTTTTCTTTTGGACACGGTTGATAAATGTCAAGGCAGGGAGTCACAAACTCTGATAGATGTGCACAGAAAGCACACATGTGTGCACAAAAAGACACACGTGCAGATAATACAGCTGGGGCCCCCGGGCGGAAGCTAACAGCGCTAACACACTGAAATGCCTGAGCATGTGAAACCATTGTCTAGAGTGAGCTGCACATCTCAGAGTTCAGGCAAAAATACAGGCGCTGGTTTAAATATGAAGCTACAACCAATGGTTTTTTTTTGGGGGGGGGGGGGTTGCAGCTTTTGTATATTTTATACAAACTGTAGACATCATAACCATCAGTTTGTTGGTTTGTCTGTTTAAAAGCAGGGAAAAACATCAGCGACGGTAGAAAAATGTTGGGACTCTTTAGCCCCAAAGCCTGAACATCGTCCCAGGTGTCAGCCTGGGTTGGTTGAGACAGAAAAGAGGGAGAAAACAAGTGATCTGGTTGATGTGTGCGAGGAGAAACTCCAAACAGAGAACACACACCTGCTCCTAAAGCTGGAAAACACCAGCACTGAACCAACAGACATGAACCAAACAGAGTTGTTTATGTTTGACATCATGACGGGGGCTTCTGGTAGATGCTTGTCTGAGGTCTGCTAAAATATTGTTCTGTGCAGGAGCAAACACCTGGACAGTACGTGTGTGTGTGTGTGTGTGTGTGTGTGTGTGTGTTTGTTTGTTTGTTTAGGTTCCATTTGGGGACTTGAACAATCATATACACCAGTCATTTGGGGACAACTTGGCAAATGGGGACAAAAACCTGCGCGCGTGTGTGTGTGTGTGTGTAGTTGGACACGATGAATGCAGAATGCTTAGCTTGTTGTTTTAACTCCCTTTTATACATGTTGGAAAGAACACACACACAATGCTAACTGCTGCAGCCGTTGAAGTAGATGGTGCTCCTTCCATTAATTCAGTTCAGGTCGTTTTCAAAACACGATTTTATTTTGCAGGTCCAGACAAAAATACAGTTTTACAGTAAAGATTAAAAAAAATACACTTTAAAGGGTCAGTTTTATTTGCTACATAAAATCACAATGAAGACAGAGCCGTTTCTGACAAACAAGAATGATTCAAGTTTTTTTATCGTTTTGTTTTAGAGCGAAACAAAATGTCTATAGCCCGACCAAAGGTGTTCTTTCTTTCCGTGGAAGCGTCGGGGTCCATTTTGGGACTCGGAGATGCTGGACTGATTGAGAGCATCATTGAACCCACAGGGCAGGCGAAGAAGCTCTTTAGCATTTCAAAGCCTCACAGACACGAGATGCAACATGTCGGTGTTGTTCTGCAGGGATTCAATGAGCCGCCCTTACAAATTATAATGACGTGCAAATGATATAATACTGAATCATCCAATACTGCAGCTTTATATGATAATGGGTATCGGGGACCAGGGAAGTCAGGGTTTCATCTTTTCAGATTGTTTTCTATAAAATCTTTTGATTAAAGTTTGCTGTAAAATTAAAGGTTTAGGTAATCAGGATGCTGCTTGAAAAAAATAAATTAGAGAGTAGTTCATAACGTCTCAGTCTCCTGCAGTTTACACCTTTCCTTTTATTTTGTGTGAATGCTTATTAAGCTTCTTCTAACTTCTTTCTGCTAATGTTAGCCTGTTATGCTCCTTTCAGCTTGTTTCTGCAAGTTTAAGCTATTTCTGCTATTTCAGCTACTATTTAGCTGTTTTTATGATAGTTTAGTGTTTTCAGCTAATTCTACATTTTTTTGCACTCATTTTAACTTTTTTTCAGCCTAATTCATGAAAAATGTGCTCTCCCCACTTCCTTCTTGTAATTTAAGCTTCTTTCTGCCTTTTCAGCTACTAATCAGCTTTTTTTTTTTTTTTTTTTGGCAACTTACTACTTTTTCAGATAATTTCCACTTTTTTATGCTTGTTTCTGCTTCTTTAAGCCTAATTGGACATGGCTGTGCTCTCTCCACTTTCTTTTGGTAATTTAAGCTTCTTTCTGCCGTTTCAGATATTCTTCAGCTTTTTCTTGCTAATTTCACCATTTTAAGCTAATTTACTAATTTTTGTGCTAATCTCTGCTTATTTAAACCAAATTCAGCAAATTTGTGCTCTTTCTGCTTTCTTATGTAAACTTAGGTTTGTTCTTCCATTTCAGCTATATTTCAGCATGTTTTTAGCTCATTTCAACTGTTTTTCAGCAAATTCTTCAGCAACAAGTACTCACACTGCATTTTCACAGGAAATGTTTTCACTGACATTGTTCTACTCTTCCTTGGATAAGAGGCAGCCACTGTCTATTTCCTGGACATATATTTTGAAGTTAAGTGCTGTGGTAAGTTTATGAACAACAAATATCTTACCTGTTGTAGATAACTCTTTGAAAGACCTCAGTAAAAAAAAAAAAAAAGTTGATTTTTAACCAGACTGACAAGCTAAATGCTAAGCTAAGTGTGGCCTCACCTTAAACCACTTCAGTCTCAAAAACTGAGTGATTCCTCAAAACACTATTTTATAAACACATTATATAACCTGTGAGTTCTGTGGAAATAACTGGAAACTGATGGGAATGCCAATGTTTGTACATTATTTTTTGTGTGACAGTCCACTTTGGTCTTGGCCCTGCTCTGACTTAGCTTGTCATTTCAGTCAGGATTATATTCTGAGGTTAAGTCTAACTACAACAGGTAACATATTACCTGTTCTTTGCCTTTCCACAAAACCCTCCACCCACCATCTTGCCAATGATATGCCTCCATATCTGTGTTCCATCCTCAGTTGCCCTCCTGTTTGTTCGCCTGCTTGGCCCTCATGGCGTTCTGCGTGACCGTGGACAGAGATGATCCGGTTATGCTGGCCGTCTCCACGATGTCGATGTCCTTACAGGTCAAACAGGCCACCAGCTTGTGGCGAGAGGCGCTGCGTGCAAAGAAGAACTCGTGGGAGACTCCAGCCAGTAAGGCGCCGAGGAGTGGCCCGATCCAGTACACCTGCAGGTGGGGAACAGAGAAAGGAGATGTCACATTATCTGGATGGTCAAAGACAAACAAATATTATGTGTATGTAGGTGGGTAAAGACGACTGTTACCAGTTTAATCAATGGATGCTGCAAGTCTGCATGAGTTACACCCACAGAGGTAGTACAGTTTTAGAGTTTAGAGGATTACAGTATGAATGTGAAGCAACAAGAAAAGTAAATCTACAAAACTTTTGTTTATTATTATATTATTTTTCTTTATGGTTGGTTTTTCTAGTTTTTACAAAGCTGTAAATTTTAATTATTTGGATGTAAAGCAATTCAAAACAAAAAAGGAAGAAAATCTGATCTGCATCTGATATATATAAAGAATCAAAAATACTTGTAAATGTATATATTTGTATTTCACTAAAGTATATAAAGACCTCTCGATCAGGGAACCTTAGTGGACTGATCGGATCAGGTGTACCAGATATAAAACAGCAGCTTTGCCAAAAACAAACAGTGGGGAAAGTGTTTCTCACCCAGTGGTTTTCCCAGAACCCAGTGATGATGGCTGGACCCAGAGAGCGGGCCGGGTTCATGCTGGCACCAGAGAACCGAGCCTGACAGACATGACATTGAAGAAATACTGTATGATTAAAATCTTGATTAGAATGGTTAGTTTCAAAACCTTTATGTCTTTTATCTGCCTGTTCTTGTATGTGTTTGAATGAAGAGCTTTTCTGTTCTTCTTTGCTGTTGCACACGTTTTAATAAGGTACATGTTTCATCATTCGCCTGTTTTTTTTTTTTTTTACATAAAACACTTTCTGGTGCTGTTTGTCTGGTTTAGTTGTCCAAGCAGCAAAGATGCAAATCTCTTTTCTCTTGTTCTCTTAGTTTTCTTTATTCCTGTGTTTTTATACAATCCTTCAGCTACTGCAGTTACAGGTGAAGAAGCTGCAGTGGGATCACTGAGAGCTAAATGACAGCTGAAATCTGCAAAAAAGCCAAAACTGAGTGAAGTTAAAGCAAGCAGAACAAATACCCTGATGCATGCTCAATAATCCAGGTGGAAAAATCTAAAAAAGCTAAGTCTGGTCTTCTGGACATTCAAAAATACTGTATATACATTTGAATGTCCGGAGGACCAGACTTAGCTTTTTTAGACAAGCAGAACAAAACTAAAATGAATAGAAGACAGGCTGAAATGAGCAGAACACAAGATAAAAGCAGCTAAACTAGCTTAAAGTTTAAAACAGCAGAACAGTAGCTAGCAGTTAAAAGTGGCAAAAGAGTAGATAAAAGTTAAAAACTAAACACAGCAGAGCAGTAGCTCAAAAAAGAGCATAACAGTACCGGTACTTAAAATTAACAAATCAGACTTTAAAGCTAAAATGCTCAAAATGATATAAAGTTCAAATTTGCATAACAAAAGCTAAATCAGCTAAACAAATAATTAAGCTAAAAGTAGTAAAACAACTACATTTAGCAAAGCAGATGCTAAAGCTAAAATCATGAAAGCAGAAGCTAAAATTGCTAAACAGTACCTAAAATTAGCAAAACAAATGCTAAAGCTAAAACTTGTAAAACATTAACTATGGTATAAACTGGAAATTGTAGAATAGTAGTCACTATAGCTAGTTGCTATAAGCGACAAAAGGAATAGCAAAAATAAAAATAAAAGCAGCAGGACAGTAAAAGCCTAAAGCAGAATACTTAGTAGCAAAAATTTGCAAAACATTAACTCAAATCAACTAAAAGAATGCTAAATTTAAAATGAGCCAAAAAAGTAGCTTTAAATAGTAAAACAGATGCTAAACCTAAAATTAGCAATAAGCTAAAACTAGCTAAATAAAAGCTAAATCAGCTAAACAAATTATTAAGCTAGTAAAACATTTACATTTAGCAAAGCAGATGCTAAAACTAAAATCAGCAAAAAAGTAGAGACAATTTGTAAAACTGTACATAAAAGCCCAAAGGAGCAGAAAGTTAATGTAGCTATAAGCTAAAATTAGCCAAAAATAATGCAGTTCGCTGAAGCAGATGTCAAAGAGAAATTTTTCATAGCAATGAAAAAAAAAAACAGCAATGTATAGTAATTATGTTTTAAACAATAAGATATTTTTTAAAAGTAGAACAGTTTAATAAAAAGACAAAGTCCTAGCACAGTACTCCAGATTGAACGTTTAGACTTCCGGTGTTTGATTAAAAATAGCTCAAAGTGCGCAGAAGTAGCTAGAACGCAAAAAAATGTATAGAAGGAGCTAAACATGAAAACAATAATTATATACGGATAAAAATACGTGTAGAACTGACTGAGTTATAGCATATTTAGGTCTGCTAAAGTTAATTAGTTATAGTGGCCATTTTGAATTGAGTTTTCTAAAGTTGATCAGAGTTGTGTTTTTACATTCAGCATCTACTTTCTGAAAGCTTCAGTAAGACGTGTCCAGTTGTTCATAAAATATGTTAAAAAACACATTTTTAAAGCATGTTTGTAAAGCATTGTTGCCTTTCAGTGGCAGACAACAAACAAACAAATAAATAAATAAACAAATGGCTGTAGTGTGGTGAGTGTCCAGACATCAAACCTGTTCTAGGAGAAATATTTCATCTGCTCCTCTCACCCCTATTAGCACTCCAGCAGTGTGTGCCAACCCAATGGCCAGATTTCCTGGTTCTGGGCTCTCCCTCCGCCGCTGGTCCTCCACTGAGAAGACGGTGAAGACCATCTGAAAGGTGCACAAGACTTCAATGCCAAGAGCCTGCCCTGCATTCAGCTCTGCCGGCACCTGGATGAAGGAAGACGTAAGAGTATGCAAAAGTACCACGACATGAGCAGCGATAAAACATCCAACAGTCACACAGAGACATTCTGGACACTGACCCTGTTCACAAAGTGGACTGAGATGGTTTTGACAGGCAGGGCAAGGTAAAGGGCCGAGGCTCCTAAACAGGCCCCCAAACACTGAGCAGCGACATAAACGAGGGCCCGGAGAACATCCAGCCTCCGAGTGGCCAAGAGGGACAGAGTCACAGCAGGGTTCACCTGGTCAGAGACAAAAACACACCTGGAAAATGGTACGTCATGTTCTTTTACTTCTCTAATACACAGTACGTGGAATCAGAGGCAGTTCTTATTTATTTATTTCACTTCCTGGTTTTTTTTTTATTATTTGATAGGGACAGACACACATCGACATAGACAAACTGAATAAACAGCAGTCCCATGTTTGCATCATAGTGCAA
>JAVCKU010000172.1:8027281-8038082 GCA_032273985.1 Hypsolebias coamazonicus | reverse complement strand
AGATCGTTAGGCTTGTTAAGATCGTTAGGTTTGTTAAGATCGTTAGGCTTGTTAAGATCGTTAAGATCATTAGGCTCGTTAAGATCGTTAAGATCATTAGGCTCATTAAGATCGTTAGGCTTGTTAAGATCGTTAGGTTTGTTAAGATCGTTAGGCTTGTTAAGATCGTTAAGATCATTAGGCTCGTTAAGATCGTTAAGATCATTAGGCTCATTAAGATCGTTAGGCTTGTTAAGATCGTTAGGTTTGTTAAGATCGTTAGGCTTGTTAAGATCGTTAAGATCATTAGGCTCATTAAGATCGTTAGGCTTGTTAAGATCGTTAAGATCGTTCGGCTCGTTAAGATCGTTAAGATCATTAGGCTCATTAAGATCGTTAGGCTTGTTAAGATCGTTAGGCTTGTTAAGATCGCTAGGCTCGTTAAGATCGTTAAGATCATTAGGCTCATTAAGATCATTAGGCTCATTAAGATCGTTAGGCTTGTTAAGATCGTTAGGCTTGTTAAGATCGTTAGGTTTGTTAAGATCGCTAGGCTTGTTAAGATCGTTAAGATCATTAGGCTCATTAAGATCGTTAGGCTTGTTAAGATCGTTAGGCTCGTTAAGATCGTTAAGATCATTAGGCTCATTAAGATCGTTAGGCTCATTAAGATCATTAGGCTCGTTAAGATCGTTCGGCTCGTTAAGAGCGTTAAGACCATTAGGTTTGTTAAGATTGTTAGGCTCATTAAGATTGTTAGGCTCGTTAAGATTGTTAGGCTCGTTAAGATCGTTAAGATCGTTGCTCCACAGCAGTGATCAGTTTGTCGCTCCTCTGTTCGCTCCGTGATTTTAATTTCCGTTCTCTTTGATTTGCTTCTGGCTCTCCGTTGACATCTCGGCTGTTTTTAACTCGGTTTGGCGACAAATTGAGCAGATTAATGTTATTGTCATTACTTTTCTGCTGCATCATGTTTGCAGATTTCTGCTGACTCACGGTTGATATTTCCTCTCTCTCGCAGACGAGTTCTTTAAATGTAACATGGAGCGGCTGGTGGACCCTCTGAGTTCTTTGAGGCCACGGTCTGACTCGAGCTGCTGACTCATCTGAGATTAAAGAAAATCATCAACTTTACCCATTCAGTTAAAAACATCTAAAATATAATAACATGATTTAATTTGATTGAGACTGGGGTAAACAACAACACTTGGACTTTATCTCCAGTTTCTCCTGTTTCCTCTGATCTCTGCTCAGATGTTCCTACACCTGGACCCACCTGAGATAAACTGGTCTACAGGAAACCTCAGAGCTCACAAAATGATAAAACTGAACCTCGATGAGGTCACAGGAACTGCCAGCATCATCCCAACAGTGAAGCACGGTGGTGGAAACATCATGATGTGGGCAGCAGTAAACCTGCAGAGCTCAGAGACCGGACCATTTGGAGGCTGCACAAACATCTTCTGGTCTGAAGGCACCTCCAGGATTCTCATTTAGAAGAAGTTTGGTAGAACCAGGACCCGGTTCCTGGCCTAACTGAGCAGAAGTTTAGGAAAGCCTCAACTTGGTGGTCTTTCTGAGCTTCAGAGAACCTGTGAGGAGAAGGAGCAGTGTTCCAGAACCAGCACTGCAGGTCTCCATAGATCTGGGCCTCATGGCAGAGACGGAAGGCTCTCCTGAGAGCTGAAGACCTGCAAGCTGATGAAGATCTTCAGCTACAGAACAAACATTTTAGCTTTTTGGATTCAACATGAAGATCCTTTGAACCATCTGATGCCTGAAGGACTCGGATCAAGAGGAACCAGGTCCTCAGGTCTAAAGGTTATGCTCAACACCATCTCCACAGTCCAGCACGGTGGTGGCAGCATCATGCACCAGAAGTGAGTGACTGGATCCTCAGAACCTCAGACTGGACTGACGGTCCACCTTCCAACATGACAATGAGCCATTTACATGTTACATGTTGGAATCCTGGCAAAAACCAATGCTGACATGTTCCTGTTTTGGATTTTCTACATCTGCCTTATAATCTGTCTGTTTTAACAACTTTTGACATCTTGCTTTAACCTGCCTAAATAAAGGTTGAATGAAAAAATATGGGATTATTAATGCATTGTACAACAAATACATTGCTTTATCATTAAATAGATCCCTAGCGCCATACAACGCTGCAATATATCTAGATATTTTAGTTCTTACAGAATTTATGTGTTGCTTCCATGACATCCCATGGATGTTTTTACGTCAGATGTCCTTCCTGAAACCACCGAGCTGCCACAGCCCTCTGTGTGGAGCAGAGCTGATATCTAGGGCACCTGGGGGAGCAGATGGTGGGGGTTAAGGGCCTTGCTCAAGGGCCCAGAGTGGGGCAAATGACAGTGCTTTACCTTTCCCACCCATTTTTTACGTTGTCGGTACCGGGAGTTGAACCGGCGATCTTCCAATCACAGGCTCATCTTCTCCAACCTCAGCGCCACCACTCCCCGAGACACAAAAGATTAAAACAAACAACAAAAAACCACAAGATAAAAACCTGCCGGGACTCAAAGGATGTGATTCTGCCATTAATTTTATTTTGAAAGGATTACAAGGTGGAAACTATGGTCTCAGGTGAGCTCAGCCTCGTTCAACTGTGTGTGGTGAAATATTTAAAGAATAATCCATAAAATAACTAATCCTAACTGTAATTCTGCTTTAAATGCCGATTCCTTTGACAGACGCAAACGTGAATCCAGGCGAACATTTCTGCTGCACGTCCATTTGAGGCATCACATCAACACTTAGTAAAATAACTCAAAACACTGGACAAATGAGTGAAACTCAATCATTAGATGAACATGCACTACTTTTAGTTAATTAAAGATGGCCGCCCCAGCTATTAAACTTTATATTTTTAGAACCACCTCCACAACTTTGTGTTATTTAGTCAGGTGTGAATGAACACATTCATGTTGGGCTAAGTGCTAATCATTAAGCTTAAAGGACGTTTTTATGGACAAAATAAAATCTTCATTTTTATGCCAGTTAAGTCACCTTGAGTAGAAAATTATTGGAGTACCGAGGAACTAAAACACTAAGTCGTTAACTCTTTCTGGTTAATTTTCCGTTGATGGGAGCGCCTGAGGAAGTCGTAACATTTGGGGTTGCAGACATGAGAAATTAATCCATTCATTTAAAAAAAATACACGTCTGCAAAACAAATAGTCTCTACAAGATGGTTTTATTCAACTCACAGTACATTCTACAGATGCACACGCGTTACATCACCTTAATACAACAGACTCTTTAACACCTCCTCTTAAAAACCATGAATTGGCCCTAAAAAATATAAAGGATGAAATTTAAAGTCACCAAAAACTGTACATTATTAAAAATTCACTTTAACACCACATTTGGTTGTCGTCTTTTTTCTCTCTCTCTTTTTTTAAATTTTTATTTTTTTGAACAAAAAAAAAAAGAAATAAAAGTAGTTCAGTGTAAGAAGCGAGTTTAAATAAAATCCAGACTGGAGCCGTCCCGTCACCTTCGTAGCGCATGTCAGCATCAAACATTGGCCCTCGAACAGCTCAGGAATCATACGGAGGAATGTGAGGCAGAAACGAGTCCGCTGCTTCATCGCGGGCGACGTTCGTTTTGAAGTTGGAAAGCTTTCAGTCGACTGCAGCCACCTTCGTTTTCATCTGGCCAGCTGTGTTTTAGTTTAAAGCCTTCAAGCAGCACGTCGTTGTGTGTGACGTTGAAAACAAGCAGAGCGTGAGAATCGTCGCCATGTGTCCAGAATATCTACAGAAGTGCCCTTTAGGGCTGAACATCTGCTTTTCACAGGAAATCCAACACTTGAGATCGTTAACGTCTGAAACCAGTGTCTTCTCGCAGCAGCAGGTGGTAGAAACATAAACGAGTGTGTGTGTGTGTGTGTGTGTGTGAGAGACTTTAAGTGGAGGTTATACAACATCTACATGTGACGGTCCAACAGGTTCCTGTAAGTGTGACTGGCCGTTTTCATAAATTGTCTAAACATCTCTATTGAACATCTGTACACAGTCACTACAAGCTATTGCTATTAAATAATCCCAGCTAGTGTAGTCTTTGTTTATATTTATATATAGAATATTTAATAAAAAATATACTGAGCCGAAAAATTACTTCTAGGCATAAGAACGCACATGACGTTTCCACTGAACGGGTGAGAGACGGGTCCGAGTGCCGTGGCGGGTTTGGACCTGTTTTGTGGTGCTGAGGAGGTCCTGCTGCAGGAAGGTGATCAGTCTGACCGTCAGCGTGAGGGTGAGGGCTGAAATACTCGAGGCCACGTTCGCGGGGACCGACCGGAGACCTCGCTGTGGCAGGTGAGCGCAAACAGGGAATGAGGTGAAGATGACGAGAAAGGCTGAAGGCGACGATGGACACGTTCTCACTCTGGAACAGGAACGGCCTTTAGAAAAGATTCGACCGCGTGAGGAAGCGATAACAGACAAAGAGCCAAAAGTCTATACATACAAACCTATACATGACATAATACACGTGGCTGGAACGAGCTCCAGGCAGTCTCAGCGGTAATGGAGAGTGTGTGTGTGTGTGTGTGAGACGGGGACGGTGACAGCACCAACAGTCAGTCTGGAGCCCCGCCGCCATCATGGCAGTCGCTGCAGGCTCCTATTTGTCCTTGTTTGAGTAGAACTCCGCCCAGCGGCTCTCAAAGAAACGCCTCATCGAGTGTCCCGCCATCCCCACCTCCGACGTGTCCTCGTTGAAGAGCTCGCAGTTGTTGAAGACCAGCTGAGCGTCCGCAGCGAACTCCTCGCAGCTGCAGTACCTGAGACAAGACGGAGGAAAAGAGCGGAGTGAAAACGAGAAATAAAAAGCTACAACCAAACAGAACTGAGCTCGACCTCTGTAAAATGTAGTTCAAGCCATTGCTGAGTTCCAACAAATCTTCTTCAATGAGATCGACTCCAGAAGTTAATCATCACATCCGATGATCACTTTCTGGGTTTCATTCACATCTGTTCACTGGTTCATTAAATATTTTGTTAACAGACGAGGCAATTACACGATCGCTTGCCTTTCATGGTGCTAGACAATAAGTACGGGAAAAAAACAAATTAAAAACTGCTTCAAATTCTTTAATATCGTGGAACATCTGGATTAGATACAATCATCTGATTACAGAATAAAGTAGAAAAAAATAATAATCTTGATGTAATCTTTATTAAATTACCATAATATTTTAGCATTATTTTTTCAAATTTGTCATTACTGCTACATTCTAAGCTATAGCTATAGTACACATTTTATGTAAAGATGAACTTCTGTATTTTCTATTACAAAGTGATGATTTGAAAAGGACATTGTAGTAAGTTTAAAGTTCATGAGCTTTAATTCTTTTTGTGGGATTAACTTTTTAATCAAAGTTTCATCTGTATGGAGATTTTGTTCTTGTTGACATGAATGTGTTGGAAATTATTTGGTTCTTTAGCGTTGATTTTTTTTTCCCACTCCAAAGCACACATCTGTATGAAAACCATAAACGGACACTTTAAAATGTAAAAGTGGAACCTTTTGTACACGCACTTTTAAATTTGACTTTGTTTTAATTCAAAGTGAAATAAAAAGCTGAGCTAAAAGCTAACAGTGATTGTTTCTCTTACGCTCCCTGCAGCAGCCGTTCCCTCATGGTGAGGAAGTCCATGGGGTTCTTGATGATGCGGCGGTAGCCCGGCACCTGTCGTGGGTTGACAGGTTCGAGGAACGGCCAGGCGTCTGCATGAGCCTCCATCTCCATCAGAATGATCCTGGAGGGAAATTAAGCACAAAGGATTAATAAGAACAATAAGAACTAGAGAAACTGCATTTCCTGTGAAAATGCAGTGTGAATGCTTATTGTTGATAAACAGCTGAAATTATCTTAAAACATACTGAAATGTAGCTGAAATGGAAGAACAAGCCTAAGTTAACAGAAGAAAGCAGAAAAAAAACATATTTGCTGAACTAGGTTTAAATAGGCAGAAATGAGCACAAAAATAAGGAAATTAGCTTAAAAAAAGCTGAAATTACAAAAAAAAATAAAATAAAATAAAAAATACAGCTGAACAGTAGCTGAAAAGGTATAAAGAAGCTTAAACTACCAGAAGGAAATGGAATGAGCTGAAATGAGCTAAAAAAAAAGGTGGAATTAGATTTAAAAAATAACTAGAATTAGCATAAAACAGCTAAATAGCAGCTGAAATAGCAGAAAAAGCTGAATAGAGAATAAAAAGTTGAAGTTAACAGAAAGAAGTTGATGAAAGTAGTAGAAATTACCACCAAACACTTAAATTTCTCTTAAAACAGCTAAAGATTAGCTAAGAAATGTGCTACAATGTGGTTGAAAAGGTAGAACAAGTTTAAATTAGCAGAAGAAAGCAGAAAGCACACGTTTGCCCATTTAGGTTGAAAAAATTAGAACTGAGCACAAATAGGTGGAAATTATCTGGAAAAAAAAAAGAAATTATAAATCAGCTCAAAAGTAGCTAAAAATGCAGAAAGAAGCTTGAGTTACCAGAAGGAAGCAGAGAGCACAATTTTTTTTTTTTTTTGCTAAATTAGGATGAAAAAAGTTTAAATGAGCTAAAAAATGAAGAATTAGCTGAAAAAGTCACAATTAGCATAAAAACTGCTAAATAGTAGCAGAAATCTAAAAAAAGCTGAAACTTGCATAAATAAATTGAAAGGAGTAAAACCAGCTGAAACTATCAGAAGTTAGAAGCAGCACAAAAAAAATGTTGTAGCTTGCAGAAAGAACCTGAAAGGATCACAAAACAGCTGAAAGCAGCTGAAAAAAAGTGTACATTTGCAGAAGGAAGCTGAAAGAAGCTGAAGCAGAACAAAATGTGAAAGGAGCAGTAAAAGGTTGTGAACACATCTAAAGACTTGAAGGATGGAAAATGAGCTCAATTCGTTTTCTATGAGGAAAGAAATGACAGAAAAGGCTAAATATTTCAAAAAGTTAAAGTTGCACCAATACAGCAGGATTGTCCTGAAAGAGCTGAAGGTTTTTTTATGGTTTGTTGAAATAGCACAAAAATAGTGGAATGAGAAAGATGCAGAAGTGTGAACGCTTCATAAACGTTCAGACAATAATTCAGAACATTTTAGCACCAGAGCAGAAAAACTACTGTTTTAGAAGATTTTACACGATGACATCATTCTGCGTGTGACAGCCTAAAGAGATGAACTCACTCGCAGAAGGTGAGGTCGGGCTGGTTGCGTGTCGTCATGCGTCGTCGTTTAGCGCCGCTTCCTTCTCCGGAGCAACGGGAGGACGATGCTGGTGTTGATGATGATGAAGGAGCGGGGGTCTCTTTGTGTCGTGTCGCCATGCCGCCGCCGCTGCGTCGTCTCGATGTCTCGTCGTCGGAGCTGTTGTCTTCGTACCTTCTCTTCTTCACCCTGGAGCGCTTTTTGGACGCGCTCTGAGGTTCGCCTCCCTCCTTGGCAGAAAAATGGAGCAGTGAGCGAACGGCGGCACAAACACGTGTCTCGGACCTGAGCAGCCGGCGAGGCGCTGACCTTAGCGGTGCAGGCTGGACAGAACCAGTCTCCCTCTGGCACCTGGGTGATTTTCGGCCGCAGGCAGTACATGTGGCAGCCCCGATCGCAGCCGTCGCAGAGCAGCAGGCACTCGTCGTTGTCTCCCTTCTTACAAACCTGGCAGGTCTTTGAGGACAGAGGCAGCAGCTGATGTAAATCTGAGCTCATGTGTGAAGTAACAGCTGAACGGTACTGACAGACTTCCTACCACTTTAGTAACAGATCTCTCCCACGCGATGGCCTTCTCCAGCTGCAGCAGACAGAGGCAGAGCTGGGGAGCGCTGCGGCAGCGGTCCAGAGCCTGCCGCCACGTTCGGAGTCGAGAGGTGATTTCACTCTCCAGACTGGAGCGTGCGAAGGTTGGAGAACAAGTTTAAACGTCAAGGAAGAAAGAAACGCCCGTTTCTCCTGTAGTTTAAAGTTGAGGCTGTCCTCCTCACCTGAACACATCCATCGGGTGCTCCTCTCCGGGTGTGGGGGTGAGGGGAGCCAGACGCATCACCTCCGCTGGGTTCCAGAGCGGCTCCTTCAGGTAGCGCCTCTCGATGTTCCTCTCCAGGTTGGCGAGCCGCAAGATGGCCAGGTCCAGCGGGTGCGTGGCGATGCGAGGCAGGCCGGACCACTCCTTCTTGGTTCGCACGATCCAGTCGTCCCGCGGGTCGACGTCGTGCTCGTAGTACAGCAGGTCGTCGCGGGTGGAGTCGGGCTCTGGGATCGTGTAGGGCTGAAAGAACAAACGACGGAGGACTGACCACTGTGTCCGGACACGTCAGCTTCCCTGTTCAGATCTGTTCAAGGGTTACCTCAAATTCAGGCATCGGTGCTTCTGTGCTCATCTCTGCCTCGTTGAGCGCCCCCTGAGGAAGCGCCTGAAAGAAACGATGAAAAGAAAGTTTCAAACATCGTTTCACTTGAAAACACAAACAGATGCTCGTGAAACAGATTTCTCTGTCGTTTATAAGAACGTGAATCCTCTCCCGACCTTCATGTGTAAATCAGCAGCAACGACGCGCTGCTCCAGGCCCTCCACCCACTGCAGGGCGCTGACGTCCGTCTCCATGGCCTTCTCCTGCACCTGCCAGGGCTGCTGCAGCGCCTCCAGCAGCGCGTCCTTCTCGTCCGGCTTCAACTCGAACAGTGGATCTAGATCACGACGACACGGGAGGTTAAGACCGGGTGAGGGGGGACGTGCTCACAACGGGTGCAGTTCACTCACCTTGGATGGGGGAGGTGCACATCTCCACTAAGCTCTCGATGTGTTTTGCTAAATGCTTATGTAGCACCTTCTCTCTGATGCCCCGCAGGTGCAGGGACTGTAAAGTGCCATAGAGCTCGTCTGGATCTTTAATCCACCACCACCCACGCACCATTGCTGGAAACCAAACGGAAGGACTCGGTTTCAGATCAATCAAAAGGAGAAACGATGGATTAGTGATCTTACAATCAGGAACTGCTTACATGCAGGTATGGGCTTGACCACCAGCTGTGTGAAGAACTGCTGCTCCAGCTCCTGGAAGGCAGAGTTGGGTGGGCGGCCGCGGCGCTTGGCGGCGGCCCCTCGAGCTCCTCTGCGGGCGGGGCTGCTGCCTCTGCTGCCTCGCCTGCGGCCCGGCCTGATGGGGGTGGCGGGAGTAGCAGGAGCAGGGGGAGGAATGGGAACTGGCGGAGTCTGAGAGGCTGCGGGAGGAGCACCCTCAGGTGCAGCACCTGTGTGGCTGATGTCCGGTGGTGCTGCTGGAAGCACGAGGTCCACAGGAACCAGACTCGGCAACAGCGGCTCCGGCTGAGGAG
This sequence comes from Hypsolebias coamazonicus, assembly GCA_032273985.1. Taxonomy (NCBI): domain Eukaryota; kingdom Metazoa; phylum Chordata; class Actinopteri; order Cyprinodontiformes; family Rivulidae; genus Hypsolebias; species Hypsolebias coamazonicus. The sequence continues at coordinate 8,028,740 of JAVCKU010000172.1, read as the reverse complement.
AGGGGAGAGTATTTTAATCACACCACTCAAATATTTTTGTAACGGTGAACGTGCTTCTGCAGACGAACCTGCAGGAGTGGAGCAGCGAGTGCCGGGAGCGCGCTCGGCACCTGCGGCAGCAGTTTGGGGGGTGAGCTCGGTGAGGTGGCCACCTGGGGCTCCGTCAGAGAGTCGTCGTCACACGGCTGCTTGGGGAGCAGATTGAACCACTGGCCCTGCTTCTCTGCCAGCTCCTTCACAGTCTCCTCGGGGGGATTACCCGTCGGACCATCCCCTGCCGTCGAGCACACCCCGTTGGTCGCCGCCTCCTGTGATTGGCTGAGCCAGTTCTTGAAGGCTGCTTGCGTGAGGTCCAACAAGCCACCGCTCGGTGACCCCAGACCGTCCTCCCCCACTGACCTGATGCTACTACGACGCCGGCGGCGGATCTTTGCTGTGCGGAGGTGCAGCTCGACTTCAGGCTTGATCTTTCGAGGGCGCCCGCGGCCTCGCTGCGTGCTCATGAGGGACGCGGTGCCAGGGAGGGGGTCCTCCTCTGGAGGGAGGGTCTGGGCCGGTGCTGGTGGGGCCGAAGACGGAGAGGAAGGTATCGGGGGAGGGGGAGTGGTCGGTGTAGGAGCCTCCTCGACTTTGGGCTCCCTCTTAAGGAAGGTCACAGGAACGTCAGCGATAAGAACATCACCTGAAGCTGCAAGACACAAAGAAAATGCTGCTGTTTAATAATAAGTTGAGGGCGTGGCAAGTTTAAAAATGTTTCACTCCTAAACTCACCCAGCAGCTCTTCAGGTCCTTCTACCAGAATCCCTCCCAGGTGAGGTAGAGCCAAGTACCTGCGACGGTACCGGTCCTGACCAAGCATTATGATCCGCATGGAATGAGACGACTGTAGCAGCTTTCTACGGAAAAGCGCTTGGCGCTGTAAACGATCAAAGTAAAAAACACATTTAAGACAAAGTATATCTTTATATAAAGTATATATATAAAGTACCGTATTTTCTGCCGTACACGTCTCAAGGCCCTATAAGTCGCATCAGTCCAAATATGTCTAATAAAGTGAAAAAAATCTATAAATATGTCGCATCTATTACTCATCACCACTGACAACCTGGAAACGTGGGCCGGAGTCGTGCCAAAAATCAATTGGTTGCCAAATGGAGGCCGCGGGAGTGTGCACAGGAGAACTTTAATAAGAACTTAACAAGATTAACAATAAAAACAATTATTTATTTGCTTGAAATTATAGTAAAGGTGTGACTCAGTTGAACTTTTGCTTAATAAATGCACTTTGACGGTCAAATCAGCTGCAATTTTCAAAACCCGATAGGTAGGAGCGTGCAAAGGAACGAGTCGCTGTGCATTTCTTCGAAATTTAACAAGACAAACACCTAAAACAATTATTTGTTTGCTCGACTTTATAGTAAAGGTGTGTCTCAGTTGAACTTTTACTTAATAAATGCAC
>JAVCKU010000172.1:7808750-7827367 GCA_032273985.1 Hypsolebias coamazonicus | reverse complement strand
AGACATTGCACGTTGCTGTCTTGCGGTGTTTAGTGTAAAATACTTCCACACAGCGGACATGTTATGATGAAAAGTTGACTAGCTGTTAGCTACAGCACTGCTCACTCAGTCCGCACGTTGTAGCTGGCTGCAAACTATGAACCGGATTTCCTGAATGTGAGGCAGGTCTTATTACTCTGGGTTCATGAGCCACGCCTCCGTTCAGGAAATCCATTTCATAGTTTGAAGCCAAAGTGTGGAGGAGTTTCATCAGACACAGACATGCATCATGGATTGGAAATATCCAATACGTAAATTATGCTGGTATCGGAGGCCGATACTGATACCGGATCGGACCCATCCCTAGTTTTAGTTTCAGAAGATTTGTCAAATAGGAGCTCCGATACACAGACAGAGAGCAAAAGAAGCAGGAGGAGGAAAAAGTGTCCGCCTTGCACGAGAGCAAGTGAGGAAACAGTTGTGTTTTCAATTGCATTTTACACCAGATGACGACTTTTTCAATTAGGCTTGTAAACTGCGTTTGATATTAGGAAGACACAGTTAGACATTAAACTCAGCTGAACTTATAAAAAGTAGTGTGATTCAGTTTTGTTTTAAAAATAAATAATTTGTTTCCCCCTCAGTGTAGTTCAGCCTCACCTCTTCAGGTCGCGCTCTGGCTGAACAACTCTCCCAACTTTAGCCATTTTCTTCATCGCCTCCTGAAATATAGATTGCAAAATTAAATGACACTTAATAAACCATGCTGCCCATGCTCTAGTCTCACATTAACAATGACCTACTTTTTGTACAAACATAGCAGAACTACATGTTGTTCAACCTTTGCTGTCTGAACCAGCAGAGTCCAGGCAGCCGAGGGGATCGGACACAACGACCCACTGTAATAACATGATGAACTTTGTGACACTGATGAAAATGAATCCTCATGCTTCATCCTGAATCATATCTACATGAAATCACTTTGTGCTTGTAGTTTCAGAACATCCAGCAGATGGAGACACTGAGTTGCCCATAAGTCCAGTTTTGTTTCACAGCTTTAGTTTTGGTTCTAACTGGACCAAAAACTGTAAAATTAACTGTTTGTAAATGAATACATAAATACAAGCACTGAAACATTCACTCACTTACCCATTTACCCACCAAAGAACATTTTATAAACTTATTTACAATGAACCCGTCACAAAAAGTACCGGCATATACAGGGGTGCCCAGACTTTTTCAGCATGTGAGAGCTCCTTTTAAAATGATCAAGTCAAAGTGATCTACAAGTAAGGCCCCGTTTACATGAGAACAACGTAGAAACATGTTTTTTTCAATATTTATTGGGGGTAATAAACAGAAAATGACTGGGTTAACACAAAAACACTGTAGTTTCCATGTCAGTCAGGTTGCCAGATAAGAAATGATGAAATATATTACTGTGGCTTTAAAATGATAGTATTTTGACCTAAACTGTCATATGCTTAGTAAAATTATTCTAAGATGAGGTGTGTGTTGTGTTTGTTGAACATGCGCACAGAAAAGGAGGGGCTAAATAAGACATTTAAAATTTATCTGACAACCCTGATGCAGGGCTCAGCTGCATTCATCGTGCATGCAGCGTCTGCATGATCACAGTTACCTAACTGGTGAATACACTAACGTCTCTTTGGAGCCCGGATTTTATTAGTTTTGCTCCTACATGCTGAAGAAGAATGAGCAGCACAAACACTCTGCTCTCTAACATTTATTATAACTGTTCTTAGAGCAGAGAAACTCTGGACTGCAGCCACCTGGAGTTGCATGTGCAACTTCACCCGCGGAGCATTTCACACCTCTGAGTGGGGTTCCCTCACAAAATCTCCAGTCAGAGACCTAGATTCAGAAACCTTCAGTTTCAGAGAGAATGAGGTTGTTGTCTGTAAATAAACAAATGTTTCACGTCGTGTAAACGGGGCCTCAGACTGGCTGTCTGTCAAGAGACACATTTCACAGATGGATGAGAGGCTGACGTCTATTTTTTAATGCCATGCCATCTACTCATAATACCTTTGTGATCGACCGGTAGATTGCGATCAACGTATTAGGCACTGCTACTGTATGTAATCCCAGCATGCACCTGTGCCTTTGTACCTGTACTGAGTCATACTCCTGTGATGCACACGCTCCGAGCACCGCTGCTCCAACTAAAACAGCGTCCGTCTGATGTGGCAGCACCGCGGGCAGTCCTGAGGAGACACCAACAAGACCATTCTGCTTCAGGGACTCAGTCAGGACAGCGTTATTTCTCTCTGTCAAACTCTTCCCTGATTTCATGGTCTCATCTCACAAGCTTTAGCTTATAAACTTAGATGGTTTTATACATTTTTCTTTTATAAAACTGAATTTAAATGTATGAAAGGGAGTAGTAAGTTAAGTAAGTAAAGGAGCTCACAAGAGGAGCGCTACACCTGCAAGACAATAGATCATCATGGTCATCATCACTGGTGGTCTTCGCCACCAGATTAATCTTATTTATTTAACTGTTTTTTAACCAGGCAGATCCCTCAGAGATTACACATCTATTTTGAAAGAAGGCCTGGACCTAAAGGCAGCCTAATATGCACGTTTTTGGACTTCAGCCACCCCAATCATTTGACAAAACTATACTTTTAAGCAATATAAACATTAGAAAGCAGATCAAAATATCCTGATGCGTGCTCAATTATTCAGGTAGAAAAAATCTAACAAAGTAAAGTCAGGTCCTTTGGACGGATTCTTCTTGTTGAGAAGAGGAATCAATTAAAAGAATCTGTCCAGAGGACCTGACTTGACTTTGTTAGATTAGAAATTAGGGCGGAACAATTAATGGCATTTGTAACCATATTGCAAAATGATAAAACGAGATTTCTAATCACAAAGTCTGCAATTTGGCTGGTCACGTGACTTGCAAGTGAGCAGAGCAAAGCAGAGAATGGAGCCGCTGGAGAAGTCAACACTGCGATTTAACCGGTTGCACAATGGCGTCAGGCTCGACAGAAGCTGATACATCTGAAAGTTTGGTACCAAAGAGGAGCAGCATGTCCGTTGTTTGGAATTATTTTGGTTAAAAAAAAAAAAGAAGATGCTGCTCAACAACATGTATTGTGCAGAACCTGCCTTGCTGCTTCTGCTTCCTCTTGAGGTAACACCATAAATCTTTTTCGACATTTACAAAAACACCACAAAGCCATTGCTAGAATGCCAAAGACCAGTGCTACAACTTCAAGTAAGCAAAGTACCAGCTGACAGGGATCACTGACTGAACTGTTCGAAGGTATTACTCCGTACGAACATAATTCAAAATGGCACACGGAAATAACTTGAGCAATAACGGAGTTCACAGCGAAAGACATGATGCCCATTAGTAACCAAGCCTGGGTTTACAGCTTTGGTAAACACAATGGATAAGAGGCACAGAATGCCCTCGCGCACACACACATTTTAACCAAGTTGTTATCCAGGAGCTAAACAAAAAATGCAGAAACAGAGTTGCAGCGGAGCTGAAAACTGTAGAGTTTTTACAACTGGAACAGATTTATTGTTTGTGTTTGTTGAAAAATACATGAGAAGAAGACATTGAAACATAATTGCATATTAAATCACAATCGCATTAATGAGGTAAAAAAAAAAAAATCGCAATTAGAATATCCTGATGCATGCTCAATTAGAATATTTTCCAAAATCGTTCAGCCCTAATAAAAATTCTGTTTTTCTTTAGTTATAATGGGCCCACCTGTATACATCAATGAAGCTGGCATTGATGTATTCAGAGCCTTCCACTCCTCTGATTGGCTGCAGGGAGACACGTGTGGATTCAAAAGGCAAATTGTTGAGCAGGCGGTTCTTGAACTTGTTACACGGCAGGTTAGCACTCAGAAATCTTGCAGTTTGGGATTTATAGCTCAGTGTAGACGTCAGTTTCTGCAGCAAGAAGATAAAATTTTATCATCAGAAACATCAGAGGTGACAATGCAACTTCACAAACACACATTCAAACATTCCATAACATTTTCTAGTTGTACTGTTAAATAAAAATAATGCTGTTTAATAGTTGAAACAAACAACCCATGCTGTAGCGTGATGCATTTAAACATGAAGACAAAAAATTTCAAGCACCACCCCATACTAGAGTTGCCCTTGGGTCCAAATAATCCGAACCGACCGACCCCAACCCGTAACCATCATCTCCGAACCCCACTCGATCCGACGAATTAGCATTGGACCCTGCTCTGCCATGTTGGACATTTTGTGATCTCACCTGTTTGGGTCGTTGGCCGCGCACGTCTGCTGAGTGCAACGGCTGAATGAATGTCCATTTGGGTTGATGGATCACTGGCAGTAGTCCATCTGAAGCTTAACTGAACTTTTTACCTCTTTCAACTGGCTGGTCAGCGTGCGGTCAAATGGCCATGTGTGGCAGGTGTAGTACGGCAAGCCATGTTTGCATATGTTGGATCGTTGGCTGCATGCGTTCCTGATGCAATAAAAAGTCCGACACCTACCCGGCTCACACATTAAGCCCATTATTATGGTCCGGCCCGGTCTGAATCTGGGTCGGGCGGGGCCGGGCTCCAGGTTCGGGTTAGAAATGACAACTCTACCCACACAGGATACTGTATTTACTTTGAGCAGAGTGCAAGGTTTATGCCAGATACCATAAAAACTAGGAGAATAAACCATGCAACAAGCAGAGTCCCCTTAAAAGTTCTCACCCCCTTGGATGTTTTATGCTTTATTTGCTTTCATATAACATAAAATGCCTTCTTTACAAATAATTAAAAATAAAAATGTCAAAGTGAAAGTCAAAATCCTACAAAATAAAACTAATTAAATAAAAATATATAGTTTAAAATTAGCGACTGACAAAAAAATTAATCCACTTTAAAGTGAGTGTCTCAATACTTCTTCTATCAAATGGTCTGATGGTCTTGTTCCTAATCTTATCCATACTTGTCACTCCTAAGAAGACCTCAACATCTTCATTTCTGCCACTTCCAGTTCTTTCTCCTGTCTTTCTGTCCATGTCTCTGTCTCCAGACCATACAACATAGCTGGTCTCACCACTGTCTTGTAAACTTTTGCTGCCACTAGTTTGTCACAAATCTTTTCTCCATCCTGCCTGGACTCCACCTCTTTACCACACTCCCTGTTTTCCTGGACTGTTTGAACAATGTGATAAAACTCTTAGCTGCTGCATTTGGATGTGTTCAGACTTGTAACAAATTTTGCTGGGCAATTAATTGTCTCAGAAATTATTGTGATAAACGATAATATTGTTTAAAATTTGACAATATTTAGTTATTGTCAAATTTAAGAAGAAACGTTGGTTAATTTTTGTGTGTAGTACCCTTTTTGACCACTGGATGGCAGTATAAGACTGAACTGAAGGATAGATAGTGAGGGAGCGAGCAGCGTGTCTCTAAGAAAAATGGGAGGGAGATCCCTTTACGTGACATGGGCTGTCTCTCCTTCCTTTTTTTCAGTTGTCAAAATGGAGGACGCTCGGTGTGATTTGAGCTCTTTAGCATAGCATTTTTCACGCAAAGCTTTTAATAAAAAAATTAATAAATCAGTAAACAAGTTCTCAGCTTGTTTTTGTAGAGAAAAACAACTTCTTAGACAAAGGCATGGGTTACAACCGTGAATTTTGGAGCTTTGACAAGACTGAGTTTTTTCCCCTGAGGTCGGCCTGTTAGCTTAGCTCATAGCTTAGCGACTCAGCTTAGCTGCTTTTAACAAGCCAAAAATGCGATTTTGGATGATTAAAACAGATTTTAAAGAGAAAAGGTCTGTGAAGAACACCGGAGTTGAGCCTTTTGTCATCCAGTATCCAGTAGAAAGAGAGAGAGACACGAAGAAATGATAAAGCCGATAAATATAAATGAGGTAGATAATTTTCATTTATCATGCGATTACGGTAAATTATTTATTGTATTGTATGTTGACAGGCCTATTCAGACTACAGAAGACAGAATGGGAGTTACGGGTTTTCATGAGTGAAACTGATGAAAAACTGTACCATTTAAACAAAATAATATGAAATGATCCAGGCTGGGAAAATCCTCTCCCGATGTTAACATTTATGAAGTAATTCTTCATTTTGTTAGTTGAACTGACTAAAAATTAACTTTTCTGTCTAATAGTGAATTTGCCTGTGAGCAGGTTTAGTTCATAAAGTTTGTTACTGAGGTGAACGGCTCCACTTTCTGGAACAGAAAACTTGCCCATGAACTCTCAACTTTTTGAGTTTTCACTGAACTTTTTTACTAAAATACCCTTCAGTCTCTGAACAGTCCTGGTTTGCAGTTGTTAGAAACAAAAACACAAACTATTGTGCAACATTTGGATTTCCATCTTTTGTTTTCCTTATAATCAACTACAGTAAGCTAAAAGGAAGCTACAGAGGTCTACATGTGCATACCAACTTATAGCAGCTTGCTGTGTTTTTTTCCAGTAAATATTTGTCTCACACCTTCAAGCAGGAGATTTGTAAAGAATGCAGTGTCCTCACCTTCCCCGTCTTCACAAACGCTTCAGCTACCCTGCGGTTGCGCCCACCGTAGCAGGTTGTGATGAGGTCCGCCACGCCGCAGCTCTCCAGGAAGGTTGCAGAGGACACGGGCCCGCCAGTGCAGAAAATGCGCGCGAAGGCAATCATCTCCATCAGGCCCAGTCTGATCACCGCTGCCTTTGTGTTGTCCCCGAAGCCCAGACCGTCACAGAAACCTGCGCCGACCGCGACGATGTTCTGCAGGAAACGTGAGCAAGAGAGTCAGCAAACACTGCAGCTGGAGACACACCTGACAGCTTTACTGTGGAAAGTTGAGAACATCCAGTTAATCCATCCCATCAGTGAATGAACAAACTTCATCTTTCTCATTAAATGTGCAGCATTAATCACATCACTCTATCCCTCTGAGCTTTTCAGAGATTACAACCTCAGTCTGACTCAAATTGGGGTCTTGGCCTTTTACACACACATACATCTGCACTTTTTTTTTTACATGGAGAACAGGGTGGACTTACATGATATGCATTTCTTGTTGGTCTGCAACATCAGTGACCTTTTTTTTGTTTACAAATTGCTTTGCAAAAAATATTTTTTGAAGAAATATGTAAAATTCCAATTCCAAAAGATGTTTAGATGTTGTGTAATTTCTAACTTAACACAAAAACAGAATGCAACGATTGGCCATACTCATAAACCCAAGTTCTAATTACAACATAAGTATGAAAATTAATGTTTAAACAAAACAAAACATGCACCCCCATGCCATCAGAGAAGCATGGTTTTGAACTGCGATCAGGCCTGATGTCTCTTTAGTACAAAAGTCATGGACTTTGCATTTGAAAATGAATGAATAAACAATATTCAATTTGGCTAACCACTGAACAGTTTAGTATTTTGGTTCAGTCCATCTTGAACGGGCTTTGGCCCAAAGATGGTGGCGATTCAGGAAGTGTTCGCATGTTGTCTCGTTTCACATGATAGAGCTTTAACCAGTATTTGTGCATGGCAACTGTGTTTACAGACAATGATTAGCGGAAGTTTCTGAGTCCATGCAGTGATGTCATAAACAGAATAAGACCCAGTTTAACGCAGTGCTGCATGAAGATCACGGGCATCTGGTGTAGACTTCTACAGATTCTTGAAACTATTTGATATTACACACTTTTTTAGATTATCGGATTTTTAAAGTTTGTCCAATTTTTCATTGAGAAACATTATCTTATCACCCATTTCTTTTCTGAAATTGCTTCACTTTTTTTTAGACAATTTTCTGCAGACTGGTGAACCTCTGCCCATTTTTCCTTCTAAGAGATTTAGCTCTGGCCTTTTCCTGACCCGTTGACAAATAATCTAACTAGTTGCTAAATGCTCCTCCAGCTGTTTCCTAATCACACTACTTACTTTTACAGCCTTTTCATCGTCCCTCTTTGAAATGTGTCGCTGTCATTAAACGTAAAGTGATCGTTTTTATGTTTGCCATGTTCCATTACAAATAAAACATTACTGAGTTTAGCAAATTATTGCACTTTATTTACATTTTACACACCATCCCAAGTTTTTCAGAGTTGCAGTTGTACGTTAGTGAAAATCTGTTAACAACATGCAGAATATTTAAAACACATGCAATGACTTGAGCAACATTTACTCACTGGAAAAATGTAAGTTTGGATGTTTAGTTTTCTTGTAAAAGAAGTAGAAGGAACATATTCAGTGTGTAATGACTTAAGATGAGTACAAAGGTTCAGTCAAACCCTCCCCCTACACATTTATAATTTATCGTCTTTAGGTCAACATCTGTCTTAAAAAACAAACCTGGAGAAGTTAAATATGTGTGAATGTTAGTATATGATGTGAACTGGTAACTCTAAATTGTCCCTAGGTGTGTGAGAGAGAGTGAATGGTTGTCTCCTTTGTCTCCATGTGTCCCTGTGATGGACTGGAGACCCCCCCCCCCACCAACAGTGACTGCTGGATATGGGCACCCGTGACTCCCGCGACCCAAAAAGTATGAAACGAGTAAAGTTAATGGAAGGATCCAGTCAAACTGAACTCTCAATGCTTATTAGTTATACAAGCTCACCTTCAGGGCTCCACAGATTTCCACAACGTCATATTCCTCCACTACAGTAACTCTGAAGTTGCTGGTCTGCATGAGCTCCTTCAGGAGAGTCCCGTGGTTTTTATTCTTACAGCCTGCAAGAACGAACATATGAACAACAAACTGTGGCATTCCAAGAACTCTTAACTAGCTGATTTAGCAGATCTGATCCAATAAATCAACAAATCTTAATCCTGCTCAAAGAGATCTGGGTTGATTTTCTTTCACTATATGGTTGTATTACGCAGATAATAAAATCATATAAAGGAAGCACATATAGGCCTGTCACGATAAGTTTTGCTGGGCGATCAATTGTTTCGGAAATTATTGCGATAAAAGATAATATTGTTTGAACCAAAGGATGGATTGTTTTTATTTATTTATTTTTTCTAGGATGGACAGTTGAGCTGTGTCTCTTAGAAAAATGGCAGGGAGGGCACTTGACCTGACATGGGCTGACATGGTGGACGCTCGGTGATTTGAGCTCTTTAGCATAGCATTTTTCACACAAAGCTTTTAATAAAAATAATAATAAAAAAACCAGTAAACAAGTTCTCAGCTCCTTTTTGCAGAGAAAAACAACGTTTTACATAAAGACACAGGTTTAAACTGTGAATTTTGGAGCGTCGACAAGACGGAGGGTTTTCCCCAAGCTCGGCCAGTTAGCGTAGCTGTGTTTAACGATCCAAAAACGTGATTTTGGATCGTTAAAGCAGATTTTAAAGAGAAAGAGAAAGGAAGGGTTCAGTGAAGAGCACCGGAGTTGAGCTTTTTGCCATCCAGTGTCTTCAGTAGAAAGAGAGAGACACGAAGAAACAATAAAGCTGATAAATGAAAATGAAGTTGATAATTTTCATTCATTCATTTGTTCGTTATGCGATTAATTGATTTATTGTTTATCGTGACAGGCCTAAGCACATATATAAAAAAAACAGAAATGATAAAAGAAAAGCATCTGTTTCAAGAAAGCTTGAAACATGATTGAATGTCCAGATGACCAGAATTAGCTTTTTTTGATTTTTCTACCTGGATTATTGAGCATGTATCCAGATATGATTAATACTTTACCTGGATTATCAGTTTTTGATCAGAAGGTGGGAAAAAAAAAAACCCTAATTAAAAACAAACAGTCTTGTTAATAACAGTGATCAGGCTCACCAATGGTGGTCTCACAAAACTTCTCATCAGCAACCTCGTTGGCGATGTTGGCTCCCATCAGCACGCTCATCGTGATGCCGAGCTTCTCCTGAATCACATCCGAGATGAGTTTGAGCCCATCGGGTCCTTCATCTACACCCTGGAGGAGCGACAGTAAGGTGGCGTCTGACTCAAAGATCACATTGCGCAACAACACTTCTTTCAGCTGCTCACAGACTGCCTGAACGCAGCATGGACAATCACGTGATTACAACAATACTAACAAAGAGCAAAGTCAAACCTTGATGAGTGATATTCCCAGTGCGTCGCTCTTGACTTTGCCCTTCACAGTGTCGCACACTTTGCCGATAAACTGGTGCGGGATCACAAAGACCAAAATGTCTGCATCGCTGGATGCCTCTACCAGGTCCGGCACCGCCAGCTGAGAGAAATGTGAGGCTCACAATGTCAGAAAGAAAATGCATATAAAAAAGCCTGATGCAACACTTTGAATGAAATTTTTATGTACCATTCATGAAAAGGTAAACCCAGCAGGTCTTACCACATTGGCTGGTAGCTTATGTCCAGGAAGATACTTCACATTTTCATGGGTGGTGTTGATTATTTCCGTCAGCTTCTTCCCATTCACCATCTCCTCAAACACCCACATTTTGACAGTGTTGTCAAACTTTGGGTTCTGAGCAACATTGGCACCCACAATCTTGGCAATGGCAGAGCCCCTGGGTTGTAAACAGTTACATGTTGGTGTTTAATCTGTGTTCACCACAATCAAACACAAAATTTATGGCTGTCTTTTGATCTCACGGCCTTGGCTGGCTGCTCAAGGTGAGCGTTTGTCACAGCATGAACCGAACTAAATGGGAAATGACACTGATATAAACAAGTTTCATCACTACTCAGATTCTATTAAAGTTATACAAAATTTTTATACAACCTTGTAATTTTTTATGTGTAAACATGACTTCGGCAAAATAAAATAAAAAGTTTAAGCTTACAAACCTTTTTTTAAACTTGGGTTTCTTGCCAACTAGACCTACTGTCAAATTAAATACTAATAATAAAGTGTCAAAAGTATAAACTAGAAACATGGTCCATGCCGAAATTGCTGGATTATTGTAAAGATTTAGCCGTTTTAATGTAAATCAAGTTTTATGTTCATAAAATTCTCAAACGGACGCGCCAACTTTAATCTCTCGGATTTTGAATGAAGCGCTGCTGGTGAAAACAAGCTAAGCTAATGTTAGAGCTAATTTCAAACGGCTCAGCTGTAAGTGGCACGCGGTCAGTTTTCTGAACGCTCAGCCAGTTCCTCGGCACGTGCGCTCCTGCCAAAACAACCGGTTCGTAGCTGTCAAACTCCGTTCACGTTACCATGGTGATTGTTGCTAGTTAATTAGCTACCTGTCAGCACCCTGAGGTTAGCATGAAACCCTGACGGGTTCTCATTAACGCTTCAACTTGCCAGTTTCCAGAGCCGACGATACAGACTTTCTTCGGAGCTGCCATTGTGAGGAGATGTCGAGCTGAGCGGAGGTGAAGCTCGGCGCTGACTGCAGTCCTGTTATGCAACAAAGCTGGGATTTTTATTGGCCTGTCCTGGTGGGGGGAGACACCGGTCCGCCCATCTGAACGGAGGCCGACTCTGGTCACTCATTCATGGGGCAAAGGTTAGCAGGTTCAAGGTAAGGGAACAATTATTAAAAGCTGTTAGTCAAACTGTGATGTTAAAGAGTCGTTCAGCTGAGCTGTAATCACTTCCACATCTGTAAAACTGACCAAGTTACATCCTTCTGCTGTAGCGGCCATCTTGAATCAGGCTAAAGTCCATACAGATGTTTATTTTGTATTTTGCTAACAAACAAGACTGACACACCAAATAGATAATAGAAAAATTAAGCAAAGTCTTGCACAAAAGCAGTTAAATGTGACAGGGAAGACTCTCAGCTACTACCACACCAAATTTTAGCTCAATATCTTATAAAGGACCAAGTGAAAGCTATTTATTGTTTTTATAACCAGTTAGCGGTGGCAGCCATCTTGACTTCCAGTTGAAGATGAAGGCCACATTTAATGATTCTTTTCTCAAAGTTTACCTACTTGTCATGATTTGGTAACAGACAGATCACTGAACACAATACCGCCTTCACCAATCCACCAACAAACCACATGTTTCTGGTGTGCTTGCATTTTCTAAAATTCAGTGGAAAATGGCGTTAGAGACAAACATTTTCCTCCAGTCATGTCTTTGTAAAGTCAAAACAAAGCATTTTTATAAAATACTTTTGTATTGTCCTCGTCAGTCCTCCACTTTGATACATTTAATTAACAGTTTTTCATATTATTCCTCATTAAAATGGTATTTTAAAAATGGTTTAAACTTTCTTCTTGCTCCCTGCTTTGGATCAGCCTTATCAACAACTTGTTTCTGTTCAGTGCCCTGAGATGACTTCTGTTGTGACTTGGCACTATATAAATAAACTGAATAGAATTGAACTTGTTTGGCTTGGAGAAAAGAGTGCTATTTAGAGCGTTATTAACTTCCCCCATCACATGCTGAGGTGACTTTAGGCAAGACAGTGAACCCCACATTGCCCCCAATCTGCCAACTGGTGTGTGAGTTTGTGTGTGTGTGAACGGCTTGTGGCGTAAAGTGTTAGATCTTGTAATGCAGCCCATTTACCATCTGGGCACATACCACCATTCTCTTTTCTAAGGTATTAAATGTCAGAATAAACTTAATAAGAAGTTGCATAAATTTAAGAAATATAACTTTTTTTTGAATGTAAACATATATAAAAGTATGTTAATTATATATAAAAAAAATGTTATAATCAATGAAAATCATCTTTGGGTTTCACTACTGAAAGACAATAAACTTGTAAAATATGGAGGCGGGCTGGAGCTTTTATTGTGCAAACTAAAACAGTCTAATGTTTCAACATGACCATGCCATCATCAGAGTTGCTCTCTTCTTTCTGTTGCAGTTTTCATCGGTGATCTGTCTAGACTGGACTTACCTCTCACCCTTTACCTGCAGGGTCGGTCCTCAGGCCCCACCACCACCCTGAACGGGCTCATCAGGTATAGAAAATGGATGGACACACACACAAAATAGCTTAGAATAAAACATACTTTAAGGTGAGCAGCACAAGAACGTAATTTAAGGATTGAGAAAACCTCATGGCTTTTGTGAAACATGCATGAGAGGTATGTGCTAAAGGTAAAACTTTGTCGTCTTTTGACGGCACAATGACATTCCTGAGAGATATTTCTAGTCTAAAACTTCCCTGAAGCATCCGGGTGCTGAGAAATGACATTTTACTATTGGCACGTGTTAACAAAGTAGAACACAACAGCATTTCACTGAAAAAAGTCTGAATATTTTTAACAACTTTATTACAGAGCCAGCAAAGAATTATGTTTTATTAACATGAGAAAAGACGATTAGACTTTACGCGAGTTAGTTCGCTGTGGCAACCCCTGAAGAAAGGAGCAGCCGAAAGAAGAAGAAAAATTAACATGATAAAAGGACACATAGTCAAGCCCATTACGATTCAGTGCGATCATAATGGGAGAAAATATTTTGTCCGAAGTCTCCAAACAAAAGAGGACCCTGTTGTGCAAGAGCTGGCCAGCCAACAGGAGAGGCCATGCAGGAAGGAACTAAACTCAGCAGTCTGGTTTCTAACTGCAGCAACAAAGAGAAAATCCAGCTTACTTTGCTGACAAGTTCACCACAGAAACTCAGTCACATTTTAATAAACCAAAGTACTTCCTCTTTGAAGTAAAACAACAATCCTTCGTATATTCATACAGTATGAATGTGTTTTCATTCATTTGTTACATTGTTTCTAATTTTACACTTTACCACCTGCAGTGGCAAAAACTAACACTGAACTGGCTTTTGTTGACTTTTTCTGTTCTTGGTGTGCTGAAAGTGTTTTGGAGTGTCTTCTTTAATATGCATTCTGATGTTCTCGAAAGCAAAGTTTGAAAAAAAAAACAGTGTTTATTCTTAAACAACAGAGAAAAGACAAAAAGTTTCATCAAGTTGGCACATAATCTTTAATAAAACAGCTGCTGCAAGTCCAATATACATTTACTGTATATATCAAACAAAGTAAAACTCTCAGTTCTCAAAGTAAATAGAAGCCATAAAAAAAAAAAAACTAGAAAGCAAGTCAAACCTGTGAGCCTGTACTCAGATGTAGCACAGAAATGACAAATTTCCATTTTTATTTCATGTATTGATGCTGTGGTTATTGTAGCAACATAGATAGGAAAAACAGACTTTCCAAATACTTTAGATAAATAAACTACTAAGTATATGTACAGAAATCTAAGCTGGGACATACGACTAATCTACGGTAAATAAATCCAACACAGATAACATTTAGCTGACCAGACTGAGCTGAATACAGGAAGGATTATTATCCAGTCACTGCAGTATTTACAGTAAATTACATATGGTGCTTTGTTTGCGCTCGACATTAACCCAGCACAGCTACGGTACTCATTCTCATTTCCTGCTGAGACCAACACGGAGCTCAGTCATTTAGATTTACCGCCACAGAACGTTTAGAACGATTTGACTTTTGTTCACAGGATAGAAACTCATGACCAGCCAGAGCTCACATGTTTACAGGCTAACAGAGGGCAGCATTCTCACAGTTTCTCCCTCATCAGCATCAGATGACACTGTACAAAAAAAACACAAGCCTCGGTCACACAATGAGGTGACAATATGAAGCAGACAGATGACGCAAACCACCCTCGAATGTGCAGGAGGCACCTGCAGAAAGTCCTCCCTACACCTCCATTTACCACAGGGACAGCAAGCAGGAACCGTGCAAACATGCAGAGCATGTGTAGTCTGATTTTTAAAGCAACTCCAGCTCAAATACACCTGATACGATGAAATGGAAATAACACAATTTAACATAAAACTAAATAAATTATTTCAATTTAATAGTTTGGTCATGATTTTAGTTTATTTGTTATCTTTAGCTTTTATAATGGAGCTGATGCTTTTGGTGGGCCATCATGCAGAATGTTTCTGTGCAATGACAAATGGTTTGCTCGTTTTGAAAGACTAGGTCAGATTTTGTGGCAGGTTTGTTCGTGCATCAATGTTGAAAATCTATTTAAGAAAAAAAATAAAACCTGTTTTATTTGAACATCTACTGTTACTTTCAACTAACATTTGACCTCTTGGGTTTCTTATGTTGTCATCAGCATTTATTTATTTTTAAACAGATTTACAACCTAATACACCAAAGTAAAGAGAATCTGCTTCACTAAAAAGTATGATTAAACAGTGCTGTCTTTTATTTTTGCTTTCACTTCTGTTTTTTTTTTCTTCTGTTGTAGTACATTTCTTTATGCAAACGACTGAAGGAAATGTCTGTAACCATTTATGTTCCAAAAACAGATTGTGAAAATAACTTATGAGGACTCAGATCAGAACGTTTGCTGTGAAAACAACAACAAAGATATTCTGCTTCTGTACGTTAAAATAAAGATATTGATGCTCAGTGTCTCTTGGCTCCTAAAGTCTTTATGATGCTGTCGCCCCGACAGATGAGGTAGAGCAATGTGTCAACAGAATGCACCGAGATTAACAAGGGTTAAAGATGACAATGGCTGGACGTGAAAATGAAAAACTGGAGAAAAACAAGATTTTTGGTTATGAAGGCTGATCACAACGACAGACACCAAACACAACCCTAAAGCTGATTCGCTGAACACACACTTTGTGAACGTTCATTTAGCTGAAGCCCCTTGCTGTCGTGCTTTTACCAGATCGTTATGGAGTTGTTTGATCATCACATCATGTTGACCTCTAGTCTCTGGTGCCCTGCCGTCTGCATGGCTGTTCCTCTATCTTCAGTCTGCTTGGAGATCAGCCCACAAACCTTCAACCAGGCACAGCTCACACACGTCTCCAGCTGCCACAGCAGAGTGGACAGAAACACGGAGAACCATTCCAGCTCAAGACTGCAGTGGATTAATGAAAGTTACTGACGTGACACTTGACGTCGTCTAAGCTCAGGACGGTTCTCTGGTCGTTGTTGTTGTTGTTGTGTTTGTGCTTCTTGTTCGAGCAGCGACACAGTTTGTACTTCAGCACCTGAGATGATCAAAAGAACAGAGACCAACAGTCTGAATGATTGTCCGCGCAGTGAGCATCAAACCCATCAGGATTCTTCATCCTCACCTCATAAATGTAGTCAAATATCTCCAGAATACTCAGGATGCTCGCCCCAATAAAAAGCCCCATCTGTCCACCGATGTCACCTGGAATAACAGAAAATGGGATCATTTGTGATTCAGACAACATAAGTACACAGAACAAAACATAAAATGTATAAAACCAAATGTGGCAGTACCTAAAAGTCCAGCCACTTCATAAGCTTTCTTCTGTTCGATAGTTTCATAGTTCAGAGCTTCAAAGAAGATGTCTAAAACCAGAATATTGTCCCTGTTGAGACAAAAACGAAGATCTGATAAAGAAAGTCTTGCTCTTCAAACGTCAAAAAAACCACAGAAAGGTGTGAAGGGTGACTGATTAGAGTGGATCAATGCAAAAATATGAAAACAGTGAAAATGGAGATATGAGGTTTGGGCTTATCAGCAACATTGTGAATTATTCCAATAAAACGGTCTGAAATATGAGCTTGAGTCTGTTTTTTCAAGCTCAGAGATGACAACCTTTAATAAAGCTTCACTTGTAAACAGTGCACAGCAAAAACAGGAGCGTTAATTCAACTCACACAGTGTTACATTTGACACTTTTTCTGAGTTGATATGATTCTCACAGATTCTGAGTTAAAAGTACACTTTGAAAAGTGTTAATATTTTTAACTCTTTAATAGTGTTAAATATTTGACACCCTTGGTGTTTTTATGACACCACTTAAAGTGCACTTTTAACTCAAAATAGTGATAGTCCCTTTCAATGTAATTGTTAATTTTTTTAACATACATTGTTATTTTATGACACATTGAAGTGCTTTTAAAACTAAAATTGTGTTCTTTCTTTTTTTTTTTAATTTAATTTTTTATGTACAGTACTCTATTAATCCCCAATGGGGAAATTAATTCTCTGCATTTTCCCCATTGCACATATGGGTGCATGTGTGTGGGCTGGGGGCCTTGCTCGTGGGCCCTGGGTGGGGCAGGTGGGGGTGGGTGTTTCACCTTTCCCATCCACATGTTGATGTTGTTGGTCTGGGAGTTGAACCAGAGTTGACCGGAGACTCTCTGACCACAGGGTCGCCCTCTCTAGCCTCTGCACCACCACTCCCGCTTTTGTGTGTGTTTGTTTTGTAACATTCATTGTGTTATTGTATGAAACAGTAAAATGTGTTCTTAACACTAAAATTGTGTTTGTTTTCCCTTTCACTAATGTGTTAACATTCATCGTTTTGTTTTTACAAAACGATAAAAGTGCATGTGTTATATGCAAGTCACTGTAATCTGAACATTCTTGTAGTAGTTAACACACACAACACACTCTTTAGTTACATCATAAGTTCAAATGTGTTGACCAGCAACAGTGAGCAAATTAAATAATAATAATAAAAAACATGTTTTCTTTTTATTTATTTTTTTTACTAAAAAATAAACAACTTCCCAGCACCATAGGCATTAGCACAATAAAAAGATCAGGCACAGTTTAAACATTTATCAACGTCACCTGGAGTGAATCTAACTCAGTCACAGGTGTTAACATTGAACTCACTTGATTAATAACAGTCGCAGAGCTTTTTGATCTCAAGTGTTTAAACAGCTCCCAAAATCCACACCCATCAACTCAAAATGATTAACAGTGAAAAAGCAACACAACAGATTTTGCTGTGATGCATTCACAAGAGCATTAAAGGTGACGGTGTACATCTAGCCTGCTGTTTCCACTCAGAGCAATGACACTTTGAATGGTGCCAGAGCAGCTCCTGACCAACATTCAAACCTTCCTCTACAGCTAACGTCATTTGTGACAAGAACCAATTTATATGAAATGTCAACGCTGCTGCCAATGGATTATTAGGGCTACCACATCTCTCACTCCCTGATCACACTTACAGACAGGCAGACAAACAGAGTAAAATTAAGCCTCAGATTAACAGTTCCTGTTTAAAAACTGTAGGTTGTTATGAAATAATTTCTGAGCTGTGCATGTCAAAAGTGTCAAGTTGTCCCAAACTGAATTTTTAATGCATCTGCAGGGTTTTATGTTGGAGGTATGACAAGTTAAAAACCTCTTCTCTTCCAGTTCAGAACTGAGCTCAGATCTAACGGGAGTCAGAGACTCTGGATGTGCACTCTCTGCACCCTGGGAGACTAGAGACAAAAAAAAAAATCCTGTAACTTTGAGAGGTGCACTGCGTGAAAGAAGACCAAAATGTCTTATTTTGATGTGTAAAATGTAAAATAAGTGTAAATATGAGTTTGCAAAACATTAGGTAAAGTTTAGAGAGACTAAAAGGTAATCTGCATGACATCACACTAAGTTAATATTGTGTGATAAAGACTTCAGAAGTCATAAAACTCTGATTTTGAAGAAAATGTTAAACATGTCAAAATGCCAGTCCAGTGCTGTTGAGACCTGTTTAAACTTTGAAAGATGTTTTTATTGTGAAGTATGTCTGAGGTGTAGAGCTTCAAAGATGGCTGGGGGTTCTCACTTGATTTTGCAAAATCCCTTTGTTGCCTATCAGGAAAATTCTAGAAATTTTCCTCTCCATATTTTGTCTACACCGTACTATGTAATAGTAAATTTTCATTCAACCTTTATTTAGGCAGGTTAATCTCATTGAGCCTCGAGGACTCATTTACAAGAGAGACCTGG
>JAVCKU010000172.1:7774387-7794425 GCA_032273985.1 Hypsolebias coamazonicus | reverse complement strand
ATTTAAAATGACTTTGTATTAAATTTTCATATATTTATCATTTTGTTTGCAAAGACGAACATAGTTGAATGATACAAAATATATATGTTGTGCCATTTTATGCAAAGTTCAAATATCATTTCAGTGGACCTTTAAAATTCCTCAGAAGCACCGGCCTCTGGGTGAATAATGAATCATGCGTTTGGATGAGAAAACCAATCCTTTTTGTGACAAATGCTGAATTAAATGTCTCGAGTCCACCCCAACCACAGTCCTCTTGCCTCAGTGCTGCAGGTCCAAATAGGAAGTTAAAACCTCCTCAGTCCGTTGTTTCCTTCATGTTTCAGCCATCACTACAGTCGCCTTCAAACCTCCTGTCAGTGAGCAACGAGCCAGCCATGTGCCACACTCCCACTCTGTTGTGAGAAAAATGACAAGGACGATCCCAACAGCAGTTTGCATCATGCAGAGCCCTCATGTCACCAGCAGTGTAGCTTCTGCTCCAAACTTTCCTGCAGCTGAGCTTTACTCAGAAGATGCTTGTGTGCAATATTCCCTTTGAGGTGCTTAGTTGCAAAATGGAAATTTTTTTGCATCCAATGTTTAGAAAATAAGCAAGATTCTTCAAAAGCTGGAACAGAGCCAAAACCAATTCCAGCTGAAGATGCTGTTCTTGCAGTCCTTTAAAAAGTTCAGGTTTCTGAAGAGTTCCTGTGGAAAATTATGAAAACTTAATATCTTACCTGTTACAGATAGTTCTTTATGTGGATTTTTTTTACCACATGACAAAACTTGTGACTCAAAGACTGACAGCGAGCAAGAGTTTATGTTAATGATCATAGTTAAGGGTTTCACATAGTGTGAATATTCTTTCAATCTGGATAACTTTTACATTTCTTTAGCTGTCTCTTTGCAAAAACAGGACACAATATCATACTTTTCAAATATCGTCACAGACAAACACATTTACGTAACTATGGTAGATGTTCAGACTCCAACCAGTTTCTCCAGGTTACTGGGACCCAACTTGATAATCATGACACCAGTTTTACCTTCACTTGTTGACCTCAGACTGTGAATGGCCTCAATATCAGAGTCAGTCAGAGTCAGAGATTCTTTAATGTCATTTGCACCACATGTGGTTCATGTGATGAAACAAGATTA
Source organism: Hypsolebias coamazonicus (assembly GCA_032273985.1). Taxonomy (NCBI): domain Eukaryota; kingdom Metazoa; phylum Chordata; class Actinopteri; order Cyprinodontiformes; family Rivulidae; genus Hypsolebias; species Hypsolebias coamazonicus. Next base: position 7,793,282 of record JAVCKU010000172.1, on the reverse strand, counting down.
TGTACACAGGGTCCCAGTTACATCCAACAATAAAATGTAAAAGAAAAACAGAAATAACATCTAAGATATGAACTAAGAAAGACATCAACACTAATATAAAAAAGTACTTCAAACAGCAGCACGAACATGCGTCTGTATGAGCAGATGAACATGAATGAACACAGCAACATGAAACAGATTTTTGTCAGCTACAGAACAACAAAAGGAGAAAAGCTTGTTGCCTTTTATCAGTTTACATGACTTCACATGTCTCCAAAGGAGATTTTGATTATTATTATTTCTAGAGAAACAAGAGCACCAAGGGGTGGAGCGATGTACGCTCAATGGGATAAAAATAATTAGCCTCAAACCTACTTACATTTAAACAATAGTTTTTAAAAAGAGTTGTCACCATGTTATAAAATAAATCAAGCATCTATGTTGTTGCAGCAAAAGGTCATAACTCTGGTAAGAAAGGGTACAGCACAAAATGTCAACAATATGCACCACTTGTCAACATAATAATACTTCCCCTGCGTTTCATTTAATTCCTATCATGGATGTGTGAGAGGTTGAGCTGACAAACTGCTGACAGACGGGTGGACAGACACACAGGCGTCACGCAGCATAATATAATTTGCCCCTTCAGGTGTATAAAAAGCATTAACAAGATACTGGCCAACTAAATAATGTTTTTTGTTGTGACAGGTGTTCTTATTATCATGCTTCATCCTGTGAACATCCAGACAGTTGTATCTGTTAACAGTCTGAACAAACTGTGCAGAACAGCAGCACACAGTGAGACAACTGGGTCGGAACAGAGTCTAATGATGGCCAGACATTTCTGCAGAGCTGAAATCGATCTCCAGAGTCACATGGTTGTTTATCTGTGTGGCTGCTGAGATGAAGTTATAACATTACTGTTGTGTAAAAACGGTCTGTAATATAAGTTAATAATGGGCAGAGGCGCATGTGTGTCTATTTGCTTCTGTCAGTGTCTGCTGTAAATGTCTGTGGACGTGGCTTTCATACTTATCTAATTAGATGCAAACCATAATATTGAGCCATAATCACCTTCTGGCAGCGTGAGGGAAAATTCATTTTGGAGAGTCAAGAGGCCGTCACAACGTATTTCACGACACCTGATGTAAACTCAGTCATTGCCCAGGAGGAATACAGAAACGGTGCCTTTTAATTTGCATATCTCAGCTTTTCAAATAATAAGCACTGACTCATATCACCGCAACCTGCGTGCTTAATCAGATTATGTTGCAATTATTTTTGACATTTCTTTTTATATCTAAATTACAACAAATAAAACAAATTTAAACCAAGTCTGGCTCCTCTGAAATAGTATTTTATGAAATTAGTTTGTTTCAGTAAGGACCGACTAGCTAGTGGCTAATCCAAGCAGGGCTAAGAATAAAGTAGAATAAAGCAGCTGTCTTTCTTTTTTAATGTCTCAAATGAATTTTGTGATTTGTGCAAACACTGTTTTATTTCACAGGGTTATTGCTGCAGAATTAAAATGGTATCCCTGCAGGAAGTCCTACATCTAGCTGCTGCTGGTGCTACTGGTGCTTGCAAATATCCAATATGTTAGTCCCTTTTAGTGCAAAAACAATAGCGATTTATATTCTAACCTTAAAAATTTCATAGCAGTTCTTGCAAACACCATCATATAAATGTTTGCACCATCAGCTAATAAATTTGGTCAGAATTAAACTCTGTTTCTCCAAACTGAGGTATTTTAAAAGGTTGCCTACAGGTAAGATATTAATTATTTATACCCTTTCCAAATGAAGCCACTTTAAAAGACTCTTGTTTTGAGAGAGCCCGTTGCCACTGTTGAGGTGCAGTGACACCACTGTTTGCCGTGGAAACATTACAAAAACCTACCTATGCTGTGCAACATGAGGAACACAACCTCTGAAGATAAAAACATAAATAAATCAAACGTGTTTTGGTGAGACGAGGACTCTAACTGTGAGCATTAAAAACATGGATGCTCAGTGGAGAAGCTTCTTGATCTGCTTACATCTCCTGTCCCTCGTGACCCACCTCTTGTGAAACACAGTGTAGTTGCAGAATATGGAGCTTGTGGACCTATTTTAGGAAAAACTGTGATGATGCAACATCCGAGCAGCTGTAATGAAGCCGATGGAACTCGTATGGGGGGATGGGTTAGAACCAGTTTACAGCTGGGAGCTGGACGGTGAAAAGTCTCATTTACCTGACGATCTGGTCACTCGGGAGGGCGATGAGGCAGAGGAGGAAATGATCACCCTCATTAATAAGAAACCATCAAAAGACAGACAGGAAATACTTATAGTACACCCCCACCCCCACCCCCTGGAGAAGAGCACCTTTCCGCCTCTCTGCAGCTGACAAAGCCTTCTTTCATCAAACGTCTTTCACTCTGCGCCTCCCAAAACACTGCCTGGTGAAGGTGGGACCAACACAATTAATGAACACAGCTCTTATGGCTCGCCGGACACTTTTTGGTGCAGTTTAGAGGGTGGGAAAATTGTCAGGGGAGAGGAGAAACAGGCCCTTTGGCTGAACCCCCTGGCGCGAACCTCCTCTGTGTGACAAATGTCACACTCTGTAGAGAGAAATCCGCTGAGGCTTTCCATTTCTCAGCCTGTCGCACGCCGACGCTGAATGCCGAGAGAATAATTCATTTTTGCCGTTAATGCACGTAAGAAACTCCAGCCCCCCCGAACGCGTTGCATCCCCGCTGTCACTACCTGGCCTATCTCAAGGCAACAACACGGGAAGATTCAAGCTGGGAGGCAAGATAAGAGACAGCAAACAGCGCCACAAAGGTCGACATGTCGAACAAGATGAGTGCAGTTCAATGTCAAGAAGTTCAAAAGACTTGAAGCATAATTAGGTGAATAAAACATTTATATTTTTTAATGTGATTTTTCTGCATTTAAAGCAATCATTAAAAATCAAAATGCATTGCAGCTCTTGTTAAGTCTTATAAAAGACTCGGGCAGCGGACAAATTACAAGAACGTCTGAAGATCTTAGAAAGAAGAATTCTTTAAAGATGAAACAGCAGCCAAACAGTCACTTCTGAGAAAAACTTACAATGTTTTTACTGTACAACTCCATTTGTATTTTTTTTGTTCTGCACTCTGTTTCAAATTATCAATTATTTTTTATTTGTCCCACTTTATGCTTATTTCTGTGTGTGTGTGTGTGTGTGTGTGAGGGGGGGGGGAGTTGTGTTTTCTGTGATGGCAGATTCATCCACCCTGCTGCGTGCCGTCGGAGAGCAAAGACACAAACATTGCACAAAACGCACATTCAAAATATAATAAAACCCGATTTACTCGTCCCATTTCACTGACAAAAAGCTGTTTTAAATGTGTTTTTTATAGATTGTTATCAAAAGAGAAAAACAATCAGTAATATTGTTTTTCTTTTCAGCCGGAGGGGATTTTTCAGTGTCTGTGTTTGACTCACATCAGCCGACGTTCTGCAGAACGAGGGGGAGAAAATCAAATTTGACTGTAGCTTTCAAGCCAGCGGCAGAAAATGTTTTATTAACAGCACTATTTAGGAGTAAAGACTGCACAACAATCACTACAGTCAAAAGATTTGCACGTTGTTGTTTATTATTTGAGTAGATGAAATTCCACGTGATGTAGAAGCTCTAACTTTTCACTGTCTTTACAGATGCAGAACTCAGAGTTGTCTTTCTTTGAAATGTTTTAAACCTTTAACATTTATTTGTTTGTTTTCTTGAAAAATTATTACTACCAGTGTGTTACTGAGTTTATTTATAGCCAAAAAAATTCAGTCTGTAGAAAAAATAAACAAAAATCAGGCGCTTGGCAGCAATTTAAAATATTAAGGAATATAAAGTAGTGAAGCACTCAGGCGGTTTCTGCTGCATTCAAAATTTATCCTCCTGAAGATCAGCTCCTCTCATTTAATATTATCCCCCCTCAGTCAACACATGTTTAGCTTTGATTTACTGTCATGCTCAGTTTTCCTCCTTTTCTTTAGGGGAGGAAACCAGTAAAATGTTCACATGGAACCATTTCTCTCTACATTTTCTTCTGTTCAGGAATTCTTGGACTTTTGACATCTGTCGTTTGTTTCATTGAGATTTCTGCATATCTGCTAAACTGCACAGTTTTTCTGAGCAGCAAAAGACTTGAGAGCTCTCTCTTTTCTAAGCTCTGAATATGAACTTTCTTCAAAAAAACATTCAGGCGTGAATTGTTCTGACTTAAATGTTTAAATATCTGATGACTCTTTCTCCTTGATTATCAACCTGTGTGGCAGTAGAAGGGAAGAGAGGATGCTGCAACACTGCTGACTGACTGTGTGTGTGCGTTGTCTTTGTTTTCATCTTTTTACAATGTTTTCAGTTACAGGTATTGACCCTGTCAGGAGTAATCATTACCATGGCAGTTAAAGCCTGGTGTCAATAACTGCAACTTTTCTAGAGTCCTGTGTTGATGTACAGTTCGATAATAACGAGGATATTTTTGGTGACAGACAACTTATTTATTGAAAGTATTAACCAGGCGTGGCTGGTCCGTAAGGAAACACTCTTCGTTAAAATGAGGTTATTTACTTATTTACCTATTTATAAGTTTAACTTATAATTGGTAATATCTTTACACCCCATACCACTACACCCGCAAAAGAGCTTTTCATAATTTTTTCCCTCTTGATCTACTGCTTATCTGCAATTGAGTTGGGAGGTCAACAGATCCAGAAGAGGAACACAGACATCCCTCTCCACTCTCCAGCTGGAACCCCAAGACGTTCCCAGGCCAGAGAAGATGCACAAAACTTGCAGTGACTTCTGGGTCTTTGTTGGAGAAAAACATTCTTGATTACGTTGTTTTCCCAAAAAGAACGATACTCAACGACAGGAGAAGGTGTTTAACTGGGATTTTACTTGCCAGGTCAGATTTTCAGGACAGGTTACATAAAACATGAACACCAGTCATGAGAATCTGCATCAAGTTCCCTTCTCAGCCTGTTTATTTTTTTTTTTATTATTATTTTTTTTTAATCCTTATCATTCATCAGAGTTCACAGAGCTCAGGAGGTGCAGCTGCAGCCTCACCCCGCTCCTCATCCAGCTCTCTCTGCTAACCCAAACATATGGCTCATGGGCAGAGATAAGAGTCTCAGCCATAGTAATAAAAACATGTATGACCTTTGACCAAAAATTCTGACATTCTTCCCTGGGGCCACTTCCCAGTGGGACATGCCCAGAAAATCTCCAAAGGGAGGCAACCAGGAGGTATCCTGCTCAGATGCCAGAACCACCTCCACTCCTTTTGATGTGAAGTAGTAGCGTCTCTACTCCGAGCTCCCCCCAGATGATGGAGCTCAGTTCAGTTTATTGTCATTTCAGCATAGGCATAAACCAAATACTATTCTCCACGGATCATATTGTTCAGTTTAACAAGCCGTCACTGCATGATGTTCACTCTAAAGAAGATAAATAGAACAAACAAAACAAAAAAACAAAAACAAACAAAGAATAAGAAAAGGGACATTAAACACGTTTAAAAAGACAACTCTGAAAAGAACCTGGATGTTAAAGTGTAGAGTTTAATTATCCATAACTGTAATGTAAGTGTGATATATTACAGGAGGTGCAGAGTGTCTGTGCATGAAGGATCCTCTTGTCTGATAGGAAGAATGGGGGCTTGGCTTGTGAATGGAGTTTGTGCAGTCTGGAGGTTCTGGCACAAATGCTCCACAGCGTCCTATCTACCAGAGGATAGGAGTGCAAAGAGGTAGTGGGATGGATGAGAGGGGTCTAGCATGATTTTTGTAGTCCTCACACATCTATCTTTTTGCGAGGGCTGAAAGTGGGGCACCAGTGATTTTTCTGCAGCCCTAACTACCTCTGCAAGGTTTTCCTGTCTGCAGAAGAGCAGCTTCTTTATCAGGAAGTGATGCAGTGGACCAGGATGTTTTCCACCCTATCTAAGGCTGAGACAGGTCGGTCATCCTATGAGGAAGGCTCATTTTGGTCACTTGTTTCTGTAGTCTCAGTATTTCTGTCACAATCTATACCTCATGACCATAAATGAGGATTGGACCTTAAACAGACTAGTAAATCAAGAGCTTTGCCTTTTACTCAGCTCTTTCTTCAACATGACCAACCAAAGCAGTGCCCTCATTACTGAGGATGAGGCCCCAGTCCTTCGACTTATCTTCCACTCCATCCTACCATCGCTCATGATCAAGTCACTCAGATACTTTAACTCCACCACCTTAAGCAAAGACTCCCCCCCCCCCCCCCAGATCCTGATGGGGCATTCCACCTGTTTCAGGTTGAGCACCATGACCTTGGTCTTACAAGAGCTGACTCAATCCAGTCACTTCACACTTGGCTGGAAACCACTCCAGTGCATGCAGAAAGTCATGTCCTGGACACGAACAGAACCACATCATCTGCATAAAACAGAAATGAGACCCTGAGGTCCCCAAACCACACACCCATCTCTCCACGACTGCTCCTTGAGATCCTGTTCATGAACACCACAAACGGGCTCAGAGACAAGGGACAGCCCGGGTGAAGTTTAATCCACCTGTTTTACACACTTCCACTTCAAAAGATCTGATGCATCATTTTAAAGTGCTGCAGCAGAACAGTTAGTATTCAAGCTTCCACAATGAGTGTAGGAGGTAAAGCTTTTCACTGAAATTATTATTTTTTAATTGACCAGCAGTTTATGATGAACATACGGTATGTGCACCTTTGTCTTTCAGACAGATTTGAAACAGACTAAATGTAGTTCTGTCTGTGGTTGTCAAATACATTATAGTTTTACTTTATGTGTAGAAAGAGATGCATTAATGCACAACAGCAGGTGCAAGTATATCTAAGAAAGTCACAAAGAGAATAGTGACTGAGTGCAAAGTGTAAGAACGGGGCTGTCTAGTTTCAAAACATTTGGAAATAACCAGTAAAAGCTCTAAAAAAGTTACAAAATAAAAAATAATTTACAACACTGGCTGGTAACAGGTGACAGGTATATTAAACTGGTTTGTGTCTGTAAATACATGCTTATATATGTCTTTAGATAACGTTCTCTTTCGGCACTAAATTTTTGTTTTGTTTTTTTATCAGTGAGAAAATGGATGCAGAATCTTTTTACTTTGTGGTTGTTTTGTATTTTAATGGGAGCTGTTGCCTTTAAGAAATCCTTCTGAGAACATAGCAAGCGAATGGTGTCAGTGGAAGTTGAGGGTCAGGCGTGTGCTACCTCGTAACAGGCTGGGGTTTCCATGGAGACCTACGAAAGGGAGGAGAGGGATCCAACAGCTTGTTTAAACAGAAACAGTTGTAATCCTAAACACAGATCCTGCTTCAGCTTCATTCTTCATGTAAAGCTCTTTGCAGCACTTCTGAGAATTTATATTTAAAAATTTCTATGAGGAAAAAAAAAATTCAAGATTGACTACCAAAAGAGAACCAGAGAAAAACAACAAACACTGCTGCCACTTTATGTCTGCAGGGACAGCCCAGGTCTGCGGAGCAACTAACGAGAGGCATCACTCAAGGCAACAGCGTCTTTTTTTTTTTTTTTCATCAGAATAAATAACGCAATCAAATGATGACATGATGAGCACCTGACTGCAGTAGAAATCAAAGCCAAATGTAGAAAAGCTCAGCTCTCTGTTCAGAGCTGCATGCTACATATGTTACAATAAATATATTACTCTAACTGCATGTGAGGCTTCAGTTCAACTAACAACAAATACATTAGTAATGAGAATGATAAAAAAGGGGTGACAGAATTCATCACTTTTGCTACTGTTTTAAACTCCCATTAAAATGGGCACCCTATCTATAATATTCAGACTAAATTTATCCCTCCATATTTATCAGATCTCAACAGCTGATTACTATCCATCCATCCATCCATCCATCCATCCATCATCTTTTACCTGCTTCTTCCATTTTGGGTCACGGGGGTCACTGGTGCCCATGTCCAGCAATCACTGTGAGAGGGACGGGGTACACCCTGGACAGGTCTCTAGTCCATCACAGGGACACACAGAGACAAACGAGACAAACAACCATTCACTCTTTCACTCACACCTGGGAACAATTTAGAGTCACCAATCAGTCTAAAAACATAAATGTTTTTTGTCAGTGAGAGGAAACTGGAGTACCAGGAGAAAACTCACACATGCACAGAGAGAACATGCAAACTCCACCCAGAAAGGCCCCCCAGACTGGGATTTGAACCGGGGACCTGCTCGCTGAGAGGCAGCAGCTCTAGCTGAGGACTAAATCAGTTTATTAACAGAATTTTTAATCATAATACTATAATAAAAAAAGAGTCCATATTTGTATTTTAATAATTGTTTCAAAATAAAATAAAAATTAAAAACAACAAACACAACACAAGATTCAAAAACAATATTCTGAGTTTTAGGATTAATTAATTAATTATTCTGAATTTATCAAAATTCATGCTCAATAATCAAAGTAGAAAATCTAACAAAGTTTAGTCAGGTCATCTGGACGGTTTCTTTTTTTTTATTTTTATTTATTTATTTTTTTGGAGATATTTCGTCCTTCTTCCAAAGGACGTCATCAATCTGAGGAGTCACAACAAACTGAGTCCCACAGCACACTAATGGACCAACCAGTTTGATGGTGATAAGATGGTTTGTAGGGCCTGCCCTCTCCTCCACTTGTGGGACCCAGTTTGTTGTGACTCCTTGAACTGATGAAGTCCTTTGGATGAAGGACGAAACGTCTCAACAACAACATCAAAAAAACAAACAAAAAAAAAAGCAACATCCGGTTGACCTGACTGAACTTTGCTGGATATCCTGAATTTACTGAATGTGATTTAAAAATGTATATTCACCTAAGTCATTTAACAAAGATAACCCACCGAAGCAACAATTGATCCTTTTTGAGATTATGGAAGACTTTGATTATAAGTTTGTCTAAAGCGTAGGTATCGTGGTCAGTGAAGGGAGTGAGCCCAGATGCAGGCACACATGATGAGCTCAGGTAAAAAAAAAAAAAATAAAAAAAAAATAAAACTGGTTTTATTAAATAAATGAAAGCAAAGGGCTGACGTGGCACAGGGGAGGTTTGTGACAGGTGAGGCACTGACTCGTCTGGAATCAGATGCTCACATATATGAACAAATTGAAATGAGTGTACCATTTGCTTCGACCCCGCCCCCTGTATGACAGAAGAACGCACAGCGTCTGCAGCACCTGCTTCTTTGACCCTATGGGGCAGCACTGCCCCCTTTCGGTGCGGCATGGTACTTTCTGCCTCACCCTGTGAATTTTCAGTATGCACTATGACTGATTGGAAAGAAAAAATATGTCACACACATTTATTCAATATATTAGACTATAGAACATCAACATGTGTAGCACATGTGTAATCAAACATTTATATTGGTGATATAAAGAGAGACAGCAATGAGCATGCTCCAATCACCTAGTTCATTTAATGTGTATAACACAGCACCACCAGCGGTGCATAAATTCTGTGATGTTGACTACTGAAGTGTTGAAATACTGGTAATTCAGAAAACCATTTTATCAAACAGTTTTATAGAACAGTCAAGTGGTCAAATGTATTTTATCACTGTTAGTATTTTACTTGTTATGATGACAGGTGCAGAACTGCCTCACCTGCCTCCTCTGACTGCACGTCACTGCAGGGGAGCACAAAGACCTCTGACAGGTAGTCAAGACAGTGAACCACTGTTGGAGTGATGGTTAGAGATGGTTTAAATAGAACGGAGGCTGAGTGAATAGTGGCAGCCCCTGGGTGATTACGAATTGGAAACAGGTGTAAGTGGTAAGCTGACTTGGGAGGCTGACTGAAGGTGAAAATGAGAATTGACATATGAGACACAGGGAGCTGAATCATAACACAAGGGACATAAAAATAACATAAACCACAAGGAGAAATAAGACTAAAGGATAAAGTGAAGGGAATTCATAAACAACAGAAAAACACAGACTATGACAATAGGGATCTTTGAACAGTTTGGATTTGGATCTATGTTCAGGTTTACGCACACGCACAAGTATTTAGACATTATTTTGATAAGTAGTTCACTTTGGAAATTGGGTCAGAAGTATGTTAATAATTCTGTCAGATTGTCAGAATAATTTGATGACCAGATTAAATGAAAAATGAAACAGAAATGAAATGGTTTATCAACTTGTATCAGCTTAAATCATAGCCAGACCAAACATTGCTTTTCTCCTCACCAGGAGGAAGACAGTGCCCTATTGATTGAGGTGGTGGCCAGTTCCACTACGTGTTTGAAGCTCCAGGAGAGGCTGGTTGAACATCAGTGGGACCACAGTGAAGAGGAAGTTTCAAGTTAAAGTCCAATGAGGGTCAGTGTTCCTGTAATTTCATGACTTTTTTCCTCATACTGTAATTTTTTTCTTTCTTTCTTAGCGTGGCCCTAGTACTCTGTCGTATTTATTGAAAGGTGACTTGACGTCAAAGGTAATAGAGGAAGTGGGTCCCTTAATGTTAAACTTTAACGTTATATCAAAAACACCTGACTTGAGGAGCAAGACTGTTCTCATTAGGTAAACTGAACATTATTGAACATGTAGGAGTCTTTTCAAATCTTAAAGAGACAGAATATAGAATTTCTGGACAGTACTTGATGTCCTTTGACCTGGCTGTCTAAAACCTGGGCTTACTCTTTCAGTCCCATTCTGAACCGGTTCTCACTTTCACCACACTCACATTCTCACTGCATTCCAGAGCAGCCGTGCACAGAATCCTTATTATTTGTGTACGTCTGAAGCAGGAACATTTCTGAGTACTGTACTCAAGAAAAGTTCAGCTTTTGTTTTCCTGTCGGTCAGCTGTTCTAGCTGCTTCTTTGAAGCAACGTGCTTCAATGATCTGCTGCATCCATGGCTCCTCAGAGCTACAAGCTCCTGAGGCTATCCAAGTGCATGATGGGATTTAGGTCCTCTCCTCCCTGTGCCCCTAAATACAACCAAGCTGCTAGAAAAAGTGGACAGATGGGGGTACAGCTTGTCCATGTGTTACTAACCTTCACTTTAATCATCCGGTGTCTTAATTCACTCACATGACGGCACGTGCACGACTCTGAGCTGACACCTAACAGATTTCCTGCAGGGTGGGACACATCACATTCTGCTACCTTTAGGAATTGGTCACCCACACAGATGGTAAGTTTACAAAACCATCAGATGGTCACGATCTTTATTCATTTATCTGCTGCACCTTACCTGCTCATCTCGAAAGTAAAGGTCCAACTACTGCCTGAGCATTGGTTTTAATCTTATAAAACTTGCCTATTCTTTTGTGATTTATTAAAACATTCTTACATCATTTGTTGCAGTTTGATGAGATAAAAAGCCTTAATCACTTCAGAGAGTTACCCGAATGTTTAGCTCCACTCTTGTAGCTCGGCAGAAGCTGATTTTTGAGCAAAGATTTGAGGCGCTGGAGTGTCATCACCAGCCCTTCTCTAATCATGACATTTAAAAAGGTTGTTGAAGCCTGAGTTCATAGTGAAAGAGATCTTAACTGCAGACTTCTGGTATAATTCCTCTGTTTGCAAAACCACAACATTTCACCTTTAGGAATGAGTGTTTCTTCATATGTACATTTAAAATTTTGGACCAATTTCTTAAAATTTTTTTACAAGAAAGTCTATTTATTAAACACTGACCCAGGAGTTTTTAGCTTGTTCTGCCCACACATTTTCCTGCCTAGTGCTCTTTATGTTGCATCATGAGTCAATTTCACAAAATAAAATGTGGTAAAGCAAGTTAAAACAAGCACTTTAAACTCTGCCTTACACAAGATCTAAAATATGGTGTTCAGATAAATACAAACAAGTTTAAATCCTTGTTTCTTTTCCTTTTTAGAGCCCGTGAGCTAGTTGACAGAAAATAAGCTGTTCTTCTTCTACACAGGATTTTAACTTTATGTAATGTATCATATATACACCTCTAACCTGGGAGGATTATTTAAGCTGCAACTCTTCCGCCTTCACTCCTCGAATCCATGCCGTTACTGTTTCTACCTGCACACACACTTTGCTTCTTGTAAAGGAGACAGTTTCACAGTTGATGTCTCTCTCTGTCCAACTGACGGCCTGCAGTCTGCCGATACCAGATCTTTAACCCAACTCAGCTCACTTGGAACCGTGGCCAAGTAGGTTATAAGATTTGGACAGAAAGCGGGTAGGATCACCCAGTGAAAGACTCCAAAGTCTCACCGAGTCAAGCCCATGGATAAAGACCAAAAGTGGCCTTTGGCAAAACATTGATCCTTCATTGCCACCATTATGCTTATTGGCATGTGAGTGAGAACTACAGTGTTGTAAATAGAGAGTAAAACGTACAGTTGATAACTTTGAGTGTGTATGTGTGTGAATGGATGAATGAAAAACCAAGTAGTGTTTTGAAGAATCTGATGAAGTAAGAAAACACTCAGTATGTGTGGGTCATTTACTGACACATTTCAAAATGGGACAAATGGCTCACTGACCACAAAGCCCTTCAGTCTGTTCTCATTTCTTTTGACCAGCCTGACAGTTTTACTCATATAAACACTATCTAAAGGTATAGTGTTTTCTGCAGCTTTCATCCTGTCTGCCTTTTTTCTTCTCTCCTGCTCTCAAAGTGTCTCAGTTCCTCCTCAACTATTCATTATGCAGTCTCCCTTTTCTTTGCCGTATCTCAACCTGTGCAGCCCACTTTCACAGAGAGGAGCTCATTTGTCTGTCTTCCAATGCTAATGGTACTCACAACGGATGCCACTCAAAATTATCTCCACTCACTGATATCGGCGTATAATTAAAACAACTCTGCTTAATAAGGTGTCAGAGGTGATAACGCACGGCACTGATAACTCTTTAAAAAGACAAACACTAATGCAGACGTTCATTCATTCCCTCAATGCCGAGCAACAATAGAGTTATAATGAGGGAGACCAGCAGGCCTAAACCCATTTCTCTGCTGAAAGACAAACGCTGTACTGCTCAGTGGCCTTAAATATGGACGTTTGTCTTCAGTTATTAACTATTAAAATTAACTCTAAAAAAGCTAAGTCTGGCCCCCTGGACATTCAAAAAATAACGCAAAACAAGACTCAGTATGAGGAAGTCTTTCGGACCAACGACGAAACGTTTCCACTTTTTTGTTTTGCTTTGTTTTTTGAATGTCCAGAGGGCCAGACTCAGCTTTTTAGATTTTTCTACCTGGATTATTGAGCATGCATCAGGGTATTAAAATTAACCTTCAAAATACACAAACTGCAAGTACTCCTATACAGGTTTTACCTTTTGTTTAAGCTAATGTGAGTGATGATTCTGCATTCACACACTGTTTTTTCTTCCATGTACTGTACTGTATGTCTAACTGCTTCTGGAATTTTTACCTTTTCATATACATTCAGCTCTTTCAAAAAAAATGTGGGCTACGACTTTAGATTTGTGTAACTTTATTTTTCAAAAATATTCAGTTTTATTAAAAAAAAAATTTTTTTTTCATAAATACAACGATTAATTCCTTCTGAAACATTGATCCCTTTGAAGTCTTCTTCGGGGTAGTTTCTATTGAACTCTTTATGCCACTTTTAGCTTATACCGATCCTTTTACAAGTGTTAGTTTTTAGCTAGCTTTTTCTAGTTTTAGCTTCTAGCTAGGTTTTTGACCATTTTAGCTAATCCTTTGCTGTACCTTTTGGCAAGCCTTTTGCAACTTCAGATTTTAGCTACCATTCTTGTTATTTTTAGCTTTTAGTTAGTCTTGTTTAAATGTGCAGCTTCTAGCTACTGGTCTGTTAATTTTGCTGTTGGTTAGCTTTTTGCTACTTTTAGCCATTGTTTTTTACTTTTAGCATTTAATTATATTCAGCTAATTTTAGGTAGCCTTTAACTACTTTAGATATTTAGCTTGCATTCGGCTACTTTTAGCTACCATGCTGCTACTTTTATTTTTTTAGTTGGCTTTTTTGCTACTTTTAACAAACATTTTGTTATAGTGTTCAGCTTATTGTAGCTTTTCCAACTCAGTTTCAGCTACATTAGCAAATTTCAGCCGTTGGTCAGCACTCCCATGTTCAAACTGTTGTCAAAGAAAATGCAGTTTTTCTAGTTTTCAGTTATAATTTTTTTTTTCTTCCCCCAGGTTTCCTTTAACTTTCAACATTGTTGTGTTTTTTGGTTTGTTTTCTTAACCTTATCATTACCTGCTGAGACAAAGAGCCGAAGAGACAGAGGGACAAGTTGGTCCACATTCATACCAGGACCAACTGTTTAGCTGTGAATCCAAACACCAGGCTGAATCAAACCTGTTGACTCTGGTTGTTACCTGTTTATTGATCAACATCGGATGGATCCAGAGTAATGAATTCATTCTTTCAAGGAATTTTAGCTGTTTGAGTTTTGGTTGCTTTGTTTCTTCAGCAGAAAGAACTGCTATGGTTAGTTCTCAGTTATTACTAATAAAGGAAACACCATGATGAGACCATTAGTCACAAAAACTAGTTAAACAGTGTGGCCAGACAAGACGGCTTGTTTTTCATCTCTAAGTCATTTTAGGATGAACGTTAACTTGTTAAATAAAGCCCTTGGAGAAAATTGAGTGTGCTGTGTGGTAGAAGTCTTCCTGTGAAATGGACAGCATGAGAACTTGAATTAGTGAGAGAACCTGCTCCTCCAACCTTGTTATCCAACTTATTTCCTGTTTCCTTAATTGAGCACAGAGGTTTTATTGAGGTGGCGGGCTGGGAGGGCAGTTAGATCAGCGGGGTCCTGCGGGGGCAGACAGCATCATCTGCAGGCGCTGGACACCGACGGCTGGCCGGGCATAATAAGCTACTGACGCTCCTTTAAACAAGCGTGTCCCCCGTCATCCAGAGGGCACAAAGAGAGCAGCGGCTCGCCTGACAGCTCCGAGCTTCAGCTCTGCTCGACTCAGAGGAACCAACAGAGAGCAAACACTAAATAAATTTAGCTTTTTAGATACAACTGCCAGTCTGAAGTACGGCCACACAGCACAGTGACTCATGTCCGCCAGTTGTCTCGACATCACTCAGTAAGCGGTTTACCTGATGTCACCACAAGGCAAAATGACTAATGGCTTCCATTTAGTTTCATTACACAACAGGAGCAGCTCAAACATATTTGCTCCAGCTGTGTGGGAAGGAACCCATCCATCCTGTAATATGCCTGATATCCTGTAATAATATTAAAACAAATACCTTCCCTCCACTTGATTCACACCGATGGGAGGTGATCTATCCACATCTTCGATTATTAACACTTGTCTAGTCTGAATATTTATCCACTCCACAGCCATTCAAGCTCTTCACTTCTGACTCAAAGTAAAAGTGCTGTCAGCCTATGGGGTGTAGCGGCACAAAGTGAGGCGTGAAAATTAAACCTAAAAAAGGAGGGCCATGACGTGTGTTCATTGGTCTGAATTTTAAACAAAATATCTCGTGAACTACGTTTATGTTGTAATAACTGACTTAGTCAACTGATTCAAGATGGCCACCACAGCTAATTGACCTTAGAAAACACAATATTGGCTACAACTTTGGTCGTTTTTACAGAAATGAAGCTAAACATTAATGTGGTAGTAGCAGAGGGTAATCTCCCAACACACACTTTAAGCACCGAAATATCACAAATCCTGAAAGATTCCATTTTTTCAGCTCTCTCAGAGCAACAGAGACAATATTTGTTTCAAACTTAATTGTGATATGCATCCCTTCAGAAAATATTGTGAACTGTAAATTTGCTTGACTTCTTAAAAGTATATGCTAAAGTACTGCATGAATACTGTTGGATAGTGTTGTGTCTGTGGTGTGTGTGGTTGGGCCCAGGTGCAGACAGAACTCGGGAACTCAAGAATAAAATAAAGAATAATTATTAATAGAAACAGAAAGGGCTGACGTGGCAGCAAGCTTACATGAATGATGAGGAGACACAGAGGGAGAAAGGAACATGATGCCGTGCAGGACAATCCACGGTAGAGTTGCATTCGGGTCTAACACATCTGACCCGAGCGGGCCCCAGCCCCTAGCCATCATTTCTGAACCCGACCCAACACATTAACAGTAATTACAGGTCCAAACCTGAATCCCCCCCTGCCTCCCCCCCCAAAAAATTAATTAAGCTTTGACTGCTTATAGTTATTAATGGTTGACAAACATGCGCAGCTGAGTGAAAGGGGCATAAGATCAGAGCTGAGGGTTTGTTTGTCCTTTCCTGGCCGCCAAAGCGCATTAAATCCCTGATTCTGCCAGCATTCTGCATTATTCTGACATGGACCCTGCTCTGACCTCAACATTTTTTTCATCTCACTTGTTTGGGTCGTGAGACGTGCAAGTCTGCTGAGTGCAGTGGCTGAATAAATGTCCATTTGGTCTTTGATGGATTGCTGCCTGGCCGTATAGTCTCATCTGAAGCTTAACTGAACTTTTTTTTTTTTTTTTGCCTCTTTCAAGGCCAGCCAGCACGCGGTCAAATGGCCATGTGCGGCTGGTGATTGTATGGCAAGCCATACTGCCTAATTGGATCGTCAGCTGCACACGTCCGCTGATGCAATCAAAAGCCTGACACCGACCCACCCTGCCCATCCAGCACATTATTATGGCCTGGCCCGAATTTGGGTCGGGCTGGGTCGGGCTTCGAGCCGGACTTCGGGCCCGGCTTCGAGCCGGGCTTCGAGCCGGGCTTCGAGCCGGGCTTCGAGCCGGGCTTCGAGCCGGGCTTCGGGCCGGGCTTCGGGCCGGGCTTCGGGCCCGGCTTCGGGCCCGGGTTAGAAAGGACAGCTCTAATCCATGGACAGGGGAACAATGCTGTGTCCTTATATATTGTTTCTTGTTAAGCTTTATATTTTGCTATTTTTGGGTATAACTGGGACCTTGAGTATGTATTTTCATTCCACCTCATGTACCACGTGTGATGTGAATGACGATAAACTCAACTTGAACTTGAACAATGTAGGGGACCATCTCACCTCAGAACGAGATCACCTCACCTTGAGTAATAATACTGTGGTTTGATGTTGAAACTGTTTAAAATAATATTTGTTCATTCTGAATGAACAGATGTTACAAATACTGTCTCAGCTCACAAACTTTCTAAGCTGACACAAATGTAATAATAATTAAAAAAAAAAAAACAATATGAACTAATTTCCCATGAAACAGATTATTTTAAAAGAGGCTTTGGTCAACTGACCTCAGAGTTATTGAAACATCTGAAAAATTCACAATGTTGATATCTTGCCTTATCAAAAAGTAATACTCCCAGACTCTCGTTCCCATGAAGATGATACCATAAGAACCCTTTGGTTTGTTCTAATATTCCTTTTCCAGGAGAGGGACAGTCAAAAGCGGCACCTCTGTTAAAACATTGCATGTTTTAAGTTTAATTTTTAGGATGCCATATTTTACATGAATATTCATGAGAAATGTATGTTTTAAGTAATAAGATTTAAGATAATACATTTGTCTTATTGTTCTGCCAGAAGGAAACTTTTGAGGCAGAAATTTTTTTTTGATTTATTTAATAAAGCCCTTATGAAAAACTAGGCCAAGAGTTAGAACCACTTCTTCCTGGAGAGGTGGACCGATCTATCTGTTTTAACACAGACAGTTAAGTTTCATTTTTAGAAAAAACTACAAACTTTCACTTGGCACTTGACCTCAGAGAGAGATGAACCTTCTGCAGACATCTTGCCTTTCGAGCAAACTTCAGAGAAAGATGCCTCCTAGAGAGACATCATAAGAAGAAAGAGAGAAGAACCCTTCTGCAGACGACCCTACATCACATTAATTGAACATTAAAGTTAAACCGAGTTCAGCATATAAATAAACCAGTCCTAAGTCTGCCTTATAAAGTTTCAGCAATTTTAATAATTAATTAGACTTTTGATTCAAAGCCATTTGATATTTGGTTAGCTTTTGTCCTGCATAATTCTCTCTCTCTCTCTCTCCCTCTCCCTCTCCCTCTCTCTCGCTCTCTCTCTCTCTCTCTCTCTCTCTCCCTCTCTCTCCCTCTCTCTCTCTCTCTCTCTCTTTATTATTGTTATTATTATTATATATATAATTTGCGATACATATATGTACATATATCTATATCGCAAATTATTATTTTATAATAAATACATAAAATAAACAGAATTTGTGATTATTATCTTATCTGTGTGTATTAATTGAGGTGATGTTCTTTAAACATGAGAAAAAGGACTCACAATCACTTTACGTTATTTTGGGGTAAAGAGAGACTGATTTTCCTCTCCAAGAGAGAGGTGGTACTCAAGAAACAAAGTTATTTGCATAATGCATGCATATTTTATGAGCTTAACTCATAACTGGTAATCAAAACGCATTTATACCCCATATTGCTACATATTTTTTGGTACCCCGTGTGAGGCTCTGAACTTATTTTGGGTTAGTGAGGTAATTTTTATTATATTAGTGTCAACTTAGAACATTTGTGAGCTGAGAATATTTGTAAAATACGTCTGTTCATTCAGAATGAACAACTATTATTTTAAACAGTTTCAACATCAAAACAGGATTATTTCTCAAGGTGAGGTGATCCCTTTCTGAGGTGAGGTGTTTCAGGGGTGTCAAAGTCAAATACACCGAGGGCCAAAAAACCAAATTTGCTACAAGCCAAGGGCCGGACTGGTTCAATATTTATTATAAGCGGGTCATTTAAGAATTTTTTTTCTTCTTTCTGCACTCTTTTCATTCAATGTTTTCTTTTTGATTAATTTGTTTTATTCCGTCTCTTAAATGAATGAATAAATTAATTAAATAACATTAAATAGCTTTACATCTGCTAAGTTCTTGGCATAAATCAACACAGACATGTTCCTGGTTTTATGCTGGTGAAGAT
>JAVCKU010000172.1:7696950-7712644 GCA_032273985.1 Hypsolebias coamazonicus | reverse complement strand
GAGGGACAGGACGGCCTCCAGAAACCATCTTGGCTCCAGCAAACTGGTTGGTCCACTTGAGTTGTTTACTTGGTGGGAGAAACAGCGTGCTGCTGGAACGTCTCTACTAAAAAGAAACTGTCCAGATGACCTGATTGAGAGTTATCAGACACTTTCAAGGCTGGTCAGCGTGCGGTCAAACGTCCGGCTGGTGACTGTATGGCAAGCCATGTTACCATATAAATTGACAGTAAGCCACGTGAGTCCGCTGATGCAATCAAAAGCCACACACCAACTTGGTCCGCACATTAAGCACATTTTTATGGCCCGGCCCTAATCTGGGTCAGGCCAGACCGGGCTTGGGTTCGTGTTAGAAATGACAGCTCTACCAGAGAGACATATGGTTTGGAGCTGAAGTCAGACATTCTGGCTTCAATTAAAACAGAAATTTTGTTGATAATTACATTGGAAATTAAGGCTGCCCTGGCAAAGAATCTCACCTTTGTTAAGGGTAAGCTTCAAGCTGTAAATTGACTCTACTTTTATAGCACCTTTCTATCTCATCAACATACTCAAATCTCTTTACACTACAATATGTGCCCCAATTTACCCATTCATACAGTGCTCTATCTGTTCAAAGATAAATCAGTGCTTCATCACATTCATACACCAATGGGACACACATAGGAGGCAATGAGGGGTTCAGCGCCTTGCCCAGGGACACTTCAGCATGTGACTGCTGATGGAATCAAACCCCCATCTCTTGCACTGGAGGATGACTGCTCTAGCCACTCAGCCACAGCCGCCCCCGTGAGAGCAGAAGTCACTAACAACGTCACAGCTTTCAGAGTAGAAACTGACCAAGTGAGACTGAGTGTCAGAATAGTTCTCCAACTGGTCAGACAAAGTTAAAGCTCTGCCCAGCACTGTGATGGAGCTGATGAACATGATGAATGGGCCGATGAAGAAATACTAGGCCATGGAGGGGCAATGTGAGGATCATAGGCGTCCCTGAGGCACCAGAGTCAAACACCACTGCAGCAGTAGCTAAGATGCTAACGGAAGTGCTGTATGTGAGCAAACCACTGCTGATCGACCACTCGCACCAGACACCGGGCATGAGGAAGTCAGGCAATAAGCCGAGAGTTAATGTGGTTAAGGTGAACTACTTTTGTTGAGTGGAGATATTACAATGCGCACACAGTCATGGCCCACTCCGCTTCAAAGAATCACCAACCATCATCACAGCGGATTACACAATGAACATGACAAAGGCTCGTATGGAGTTCATGGCAGTGAAGAGACTTCTTTGCAGCCGGCAAGACGTTCACTATGGGCTACATTTTCCTGCGTGACTTCACATCACACATTGTGGCGGACAAGGAGTGTGGATCCGGACAAAGCCATGGTCTATGTCATAAAGAATATCATCTCAACAACAGGTGATGAGGACAAGAAAAACAAAAAAACAAAACTAACACTGTCTTCTCTCAATCAGCATTCTTTTCAAATTTATGTCTGACAATATTTGGCTGTTTGGACCTTTGATATGGGCATGTACATAATTTAATTTCTATTGTAAAGTGATTGTATGGCACCATTGCATTGAATTGGTTAATTTAAGTTGTTGTTTGCATTTTTTTATATTTATCTCACATATGGGCAAATGGGAGCCGAGGCAGTTAGAGCTGTGTTCTCCAGTATAAGCACAGATGTGTGGATTTTCAGTTGATAGACGTTTTTGTTCTCTCCATGTTCAGGTAGGAAAGAGAGGTGGGTTTATACCAAATCAGTCTGTTTGGGGATTTTTTTTCTGTCAGGTGTTTGCATGTAGCAGTTTGTGTGAACACAATAATATCCTGTTGATCAATTATGACCAGCATTAAATATATTATACACTCTAATGGCTGTCCAGTTAACTGTGTAAGCTGGATCATGAAATCCCTTAATGGTCCAGTGCAAGTTTGGAAAATGATGTTGTATCTTACACAGCTGAACATTGATAGTGCTTTTTAGAGGAGACCCATGTGCTTTCTGCAGACTGTATAGATTTTGGTAAAAAAAAAAAAAAAAAAAAAAAGGGCATGAAATTGTAGCAAATATTCATCGTTTGACTGATTTTATCATTAGATTCCTACCAGTTTATCACCCACGATTTTATATGTGTTCAATTTCCTTTTCGTTCTTCAATAAATCCATGAAAACTTTTATTTTGCACCATAACTTTAAAAGTAAGCTATATGAGAAATAAATGTGGATTTTAAAGTTTAAATGTGAACCTATTTATAAAAAGATCTCCTTTTTATAAAGACCATGGCTCCCTATAAGGCCTAAGGTCACAGTTTTACTTTAGTCACATCTAAAGGTTTATCTGGCAATAGCCACACAACAGTTGGGCATTTTCTGGAGGCTAATTACTTATATATTACTTACTCACTACAATGGCTGAAATAGACTGATGGTGGGAGAAGAAACTGCCCACAAACTCTTTTTGTCTTTACAGTTTATCATAGACTACAGTGAAATTCTCTGTACATTAAACACAGATGAGACTCAGTTAATATTTTCCTTCAATAAAACAATGTTTTACCTCATTAAGAGAACAGCTGTGAATTAAGACTGCTGTGATTTGGATCAATTATCATCTCTGTTCCTGCGCTTGTTTCAGTGAGTAATCAGTCAGTCAGCTGTCAGTGTTTCATATCATCTGCTGCTCATATCATCCTTAGACGTAACACTAAACATGGAGAAAATGTGTCAGTTCAGTAAACTGTTATGTTCCAAACAAATCTCTTTACTTATTCTAACAGTGTCATTGTAGATTTTTTTTTAAATCAGGGATGTGGGATTATTAAATTGCATGCATTGCTTCATTTTCCACAGGCTTTAGCTTTTAAATGTTTGCAGCTAAAACTGTCCGTACTGGATTCCTCAAAATGAGCCTGATGAAAACAGTCTACAAAGATCTTCACCAACCACGGAGTAACCCTTAAATAGGGATGTGAAATGTGCAGATTTAGTGGTGTTCCCCTAAAGAAATGACAGATTTATTCTTCAAACAAACAGCCTAGAAAGAAGACAAAAGGATCAGGATAAAAAAAAAAAAAGAAAAAAGAAAAAGCAAACATACAAAAGCATAGAAGCATGGCCTTACAAACAATATGAATGGCTATACGGACTACTAATCAGTTCAAACCCATTCCTTCCCATCCAAAAGCGACAGTGGATTCTTTTAGAAACCTAACAGGTCAAAGGTGAATGAGTAATGACGAGCCAGCACAATTACAAATGGATAATGGCTCCCACCTCCCACCTTATTTCTGATCTGATGGCTTTGCAAAGCAAAGCTTGGTAATGACACTAGTTTCATTCAGGCCACAGAGGGAATTTCTCTCTGCTGTCTAGCATGATAATGACCATTTGGGCAATTTTCTTTCTTTTTCTTTTTTTTTTTTTTAAATCAGCTTTAAGCTTTCTTTTTATGTCTGAAGCTCAAAATGTCTCCTCAAGGTAAAAATGTACTTTTCCAAGCTGCAATTTAAGGCTATGTTTATACTAAGCTAACAATGTTTTAAGCCCACTTTTTTCCACTAAGTATTTTTTACATCTTTTTTTTTTTTTTTTACATATTTACTGTAGAATGGAAGTGACTGAAATAATGGTGTGGATTGTTACAGTAAAACAGCTTCAATTTGCCAGCAGCTAGAAGCGTTTGGAAATGACACATTGATGCATGATTGCTCTTGTTAATGCCTGCATCACAAACCAGGTGAGATGCATCAGTTTTGTCTCTCTGCCAGGGAGCAGACGGTGATAAAAACGAGGCTCTAACTTCCTGACGCTTACTAGAATCACTTAGCTCCCTCACCTCTTTAAAGGTGACTTGTTGTGTGCCTCTGGAAAAGAGACTGTCTTCTGTGGTGGGTTCCAAATAAATTCACCGTCCTTTGAGCTGCTCTTTGTTTGTGTTGTCTTACAGCTTGGAACTTAAATACTTAAATAAATAAATAAAACTTAAATAAATCACCCCCAGCTTACGGCACTTCGGACTTACAACCGCCTCCCCAGTGACGTCATCACACCTCACATTGACTTTTTTATGCAGCATTTTATGTGGTTTTTTATTTTTTTGAGGGTATTGTGTTAGCTAACTGCTTGGAAATACAGCAAAACGGCGTTTTAAGTACGCTGTTGTTGTGTTACATGGAAAAAAAACGTGTTTAAAATGCCGTTACCGTTCGCCATGTGCTTTCAGTTTTGGTTTAAGTTCAAATCGGTATACGACCGGGTCGTTGTAACGGAACTGGAACGTAAACCGAGGACTCCCTTGTATATATAATGTACATACTGTAGATTAATGTTTCTGTTCATTGTCCTGAAATGACTTCTGTTGTGATTTGGTGCTGTATAAATTAGCTGCATTAAATTAAATTGAGTTTTTCAGCAGCTCAAAAGAGTGCAGAACAACAAACATGCTGCAGCAGATTGTTGAGGAACATGCTTTACACTCATCTCTCCCTCAGGGTGCCCCTGGTGATCGTGGTGTCGCTGGTGCTGCTGGGCCTAAAGGTGCTACAGGTGACCCTGGACGTACAGGAGAGTCTGGTCTTCCTGGAGCCAGAGTGAGTTCATGATCAGCACAGAGGACACCCAGGAGGACTCGTCTTGATAGATATATTTATAAAGATTTTAGTTTTATCTTTTTATCTGTGCATCATCAACATCTCTCCCACCTCTCAAATGATGCTAACGATTTTTAACGCTGTTCACAGGGACTCACTGGTCGTCCTGGAGATGCTGGTCCTCAAGGCAAAGTTGGACCCTCTGTAAGTAAAATCATAGCCTTTTTTTGTGTGTGTTTTCAAGTATATATCTTTAAAACAGCAAATACTCCAACCTTTCAAGAAAGAGTACAATTTCTCAGAACATTTCTACATAAAACACCCCTTAAAAGCATGAGCCATGACTAAACTCAGTCAAACTCAGCTAGTATCTTCTTAAATTAAAGTCTAGTTTTGAATTCCTTGAACAACACAAACACTAAAAACTAAACTGAACCTTTATGTTTGCATCATTTGTCTTTGGTGTAAAATCGACAAGCGCTACACAAACGTAACAATTTTAATCTTTGCTAACATATGCTTTTTATTGGTTCCTTTGACAGGGGGCCCCTGGTGAGGACGGTCGCCCAGGTCCTCCTGGTCCTCAGGGAGCACGTGGACAGCCTGGAGTGATGGGATTCCCTGGACCAAAGGGAGCCAATGTGAGTGAGGATCTGATTACACAGCACAACAGGAGTATTTACCTTTTACATGCAAAAGTGCACAGATGCACAAATGATCCAACTGTTTTTAGCTTTTCACACCTTAAAGCTAATTTGAATTTCTCTGCAACAGGGTGAACCTGGAAAAGCAGGCGAGAAAGGACTTATAGGCCGTCCTGGTCTGAGAGTACGTATATTTTGAACAGAAATACTTTATTCTCCTGCGTCACACACGCAGAGCCATAACTTGACGTCCTCAGATCAATCTTCATGATGGAACTGTCTCTCAACAGGGTCTGGCTGGAAAAGATGGTGAGACGGGACCTGCCGGACCTCCTGGCCCTGCTGTGAGTACTCCAGTTCAGTACGTGTCTCAGTAAGATGACAGTCTGCTTGAATGATCCGATGTGTTTGGATCCATCACATTAGGGACCCGCTGGAGAGAGAGGAGAGCAAGGCCAGCCCGGACCTCCTGGCTTCCAGGTGAGTTCATATTTTCATCAGAACCCTGAAAACACTGAAACGTTAGACTTAAAGGCTGAATGGGAAGCTGCCAGCATGTATTCAAGGCACAACGGTCAGCTCTGTTTTCTGAGACCGGAGCTCACCAAGTTTCTTTTACTGTTGTTGGACAGGGTCTGCCTGGACCAACTGGATCCCCAGGAGAGGCCGGAAAACCAGGAGATCAGGTGAAATATTGTGAATTTGTTGCTGTGTCTGTGTTCAACACCTTCAACCCCCTGGACTGAACGCGTCTTTAGCTTACACATCTCAATGCTAATGCTAAACACTAATCACCAGTTGTCTGTAAACCCATAATGACATTATTAATTTTTATTTCCAAACTGTGTCTTATTGTGTAGCTATACGTTTTGTCTTCCGTTGTGGTGATGTCTGGTTTCTGTGAACTCCACAGGGTGTTCCTGGAGAAGGTGGAGCTCCTGGTGCTGTTGGACCCAGAGTGAGTTACTGCGTCTTCGTTGTTTTTGTTTTAATATGCGTCTTTATTTAGTTTGTTCGTTTCTCATGTTGATTCGCTGTCGTTTTGTTACCTGGCAGGGTGAGCGCGGATTCCCTGGCGAAAGAGGTGGTGCTGGGCCTCAGGGTCTTCAGGGACCCCGTGGACTTCCCGGAACAGCTGGAACTGATGGACCCAAGGTCAGTAGATGACTACCAAACCCACGCAAATTATTTCACTACTGCACAACTTAGTGTATGTTCATGGTTCTGAATGTCTTGAAGTATTTTATTGTTACTGGTGCTATAAATCAATGGGGTTCAGTCCTTGTCCTTGAAGGCCACCATCCTGCATGGTACAGATGTTTCTCTGCTTCAACATGTGTGATTTAAATCAATCAAACTTGATAACACACTGATGAGCTGATTCAGGCTTTGAGTCAGGTGTGGGGCAGGAAAACTACTCAGACATGAAGGGTAGTGGCCCTCGAGGACCAGAACTGACACCTCCTCTATAAACTGTGAAGACCTTTTGACCAGTAAGACCAAGATTTGAAGAGCAGCAAGAACTATCTAATATTTTTTTGTCAACTGGTTCTGATTTCTCAGGGTTTCCACTTGTTGCCCCAAACCTGATACAGACTCTGGAGGCCACTGGTCACCAGTGAAGAGGGACTTGATTTAACCCAAAAGAACCCCTTCAACAATTTTATTGTTGATTGTTGAACCAAATTATTTATAAAACAGTTACTTTGGGACAAATCTGGTTGTATTTGAAGAGAGCCATGTTAGCTAATTAGCTATTTAATGATTTTAAGCTAAAGTAAGCTAAGCTAAGTTCATGATAAAGGACTCAGCTGAATTGTTTTGATCACTTTGTTCTTGTTAGGGAGCAATCGGACCAGCTGGAGCTCCTGGATCTCAGGGACCCCCTGGTCTGCAGGGTATGCCTGGGGAGAGAGGAGCCGGCGGCATCCCAGGAGCCAAGGGAGACCGAGTATGTTAGAAATTGTTGTTTTTAAATCTTGCGTTACAGATTTAGAGTTTGTGATCACACATTAAAGGTGTTGCTTATTGTTGTAGTGCAGTGTAGCTTCACTGATGTGAATGTCTCTTTTGTCTGACAGGGTGACAACGGACAAAAGGGACCCGAGGGTGCTCCTGGAAAGGATGGTGCGAGGGTGAGTTCAAAATGAGTTTGTATTACTTCCTCTGATGCATTTATTTTTTCTCTCATCTGTGCTTTTGTTTTTCACAGGGTTTGACTGGTCCTATTGGTCCTCCCGGCCCATCTGGACCCAACGGTGTCAAGGTAAAAATAACTGTTATTTACCTCATATTTAAATTATGAACTCAAGAATTAATAGCTAAATAAGTCCATTCATCCATTATCCTCGCTTGCTTCTTCCTTTTCGGGTCGCGGAGTAGCTAGCCCTAGCTAACTAAATAAGGTCTAAATAAAATTGAAAGAATAAAAAATATTAAATGTTGTTCAAATTAAATAAGAATTTAGTATCAGTTGCAATAATGTGGCCTTTTTACTACTTTTGAGATGAGCAATAAGATGAAGCGGAATCTGGGTTAACTCAAAACTCACGTGATTGTTAGTTTGTTGGTTTTAATGGAGATCTTCTTTCGCTCCAGGGTGAGACTGGACCTACTGGGCCTATTGGTGCTCCTGGTGTTCGTGGTGCTCCTGTAAGTACTTTGTGATAAAAAGGGTTCCTTTTGCAGGTCTGGATACAGAGACAAGAAAAACTGGAGTATGGAACAGCGTTAGTGCTGTCAAACTTGCTTTTTTCTGTTCTATGTCAAAAAAAGTTTTCAACTGTTTTGAACAATGTGGTTTTCACATTAATTATAAAAGCTGGACACAGTCATTAATGCCACCGTTTCATTCATTTACCAAATCAAGCCTTGAATTTAACCATTGGCGTTGTTTATTTTGTTATTTTGTTTTGTTTATACTGACTGAGAATCATCAGTATATTAAAAATACTAAAAGTTGTGTTCCTTCATTTTCTTGTTTTTGTGTGCGTGAATGCTTAAAAAGCAATTTACACTACTGAGATCCTGCATCTCTTTTTATACATGTTTTAATATTTAACTTGTTCCACAATTTTTGTGCAAATTCAACAATCATAATTAATATATCAAAACATTCACCTCCTTCTGGAAAATCCTGCTATGATATTTGGTATTTATGCCATTTTAACTCTTTGAAACATTTAAATATTTCAGCCGTTATCTTCCCACTGTAAATGAATGGAGCTCGCTTCACATCCTTCAAACTCTTTGTGCTCTTTAAAACCTCCTACTGCTCATTTCAGCTTTTTCTCTGCTCCAGATTTTTCTTTCTGCTCAATTCAAATGTTTTCTGCTTTTTCACTTATGTTTCTGCTCTTTTCAGCTTCTTTCTGTTAATTTCCAGTTACTTCTTAGCTAGATTTACTGCTACTTTTTTATTTTCTGTTTTACTGTCTGTTACTTTATCTTTTTTGTGCTCATTTCCTTCTACTTTCTTCTGCTAATTTGAGCTGTTTCTTTGTGTTTTTTTTTTTTTTTTTTCAGTTTTCTGCTAATGTCATAAGTTTTCGGGCTCTTTAATCTTCTTTTTGCAGCTTTTGTATAGCTACCTTTGGCTTTCTTCTGGTAATCTGCACTTTTTACATTCCTTTCTGCTAAATTAATCTTGTTTCTTCTACTTTTAGCTTCTTTTGCTAATCTAAACTTTTTTCTGTGATTTTTCAGGTGTTTTACCGCTGTTTTCTCTTGTTTGTGCTCATTCCAGCTATTGTCCTTCAGTAGCTTTAACTTTTAGCTTGTCCAGGAACTTTTAGCAAAAACATTCAGTGAGAAGTCCTGATGCATGCTCAAAAATCCAGGTAGAAAAATCTAACAAGGTTAAGTCGGGTCATTTGGACAGATTCTGTTTTACAAAGAAGAATCTGTCCAGATGACTGGACTCATCATCCATTATCTTTTACCCACTTTTTCCTTTGTGGGTCATGGGTGTCACTGCGGCTCTTATACAGCCATCACTGTGAGAGAGGCGGGGGACACCCTGGACAGGTCTCCAGTCCATCAAAGTCCATATACACATTTATATGTATTTATGTGGAGGGGATGAGACTTATATATACTGGGACCATCCAATGGAGACATTGGTTCCATCCTGGCTTCAACTTCCAGGTTCCCATCAGATGTCTAAGTATACATTAGTGGTTTAGGCTGAGAACCCTCAAATGCCTGCTCATACATTAGCTTTTTGCTTTTTCATTTTTAGACAGACTTAAATCTCATCTTTTGTAGTTTTTGGCACAAAATCTACTGTGAATCTTTGTTCTTGGACATCAAAAGTGACCCAAATGGAGAAGCATGGAGGTCTGAGCCTGGAATTTTAAAATAAAAAATGTGTCAAAGCTCTGAAGAAGGCATGTTTGGGTCAATCAGCTGGTGTGTTTTATGGGCTTATACATCATTTTTCACTGAACACTGTTGGGTTTAGCACACACCAACTTCATCTAACCTTATGTGATTAATGTTATTTGGCACCTTTCAAACCAGAAACATTTTCAGTTGTCTTGTCATGTTCTGTTGAAGGGCTGAATAGTTTAATGCAGAATGCGTTAGAACCAAACACATGAATGGATGAATCTCCTATCAGAGATGAAACTGCATCTTCAATTTGATAATGATTTTTGAATTTATGCTCTCTGTGGATATTCATATTTGCCATGATTCCATCCAAAGTTTACATTTTATTTTATTTACTCTTTCTATTTACAGCTGAGCTCACTGAGTTGTTTTCTGAGAACAAAGTTTTTGTTTTCCAGCCTTAAATTAGTACTGTTTCACAATGTCTGTGCTGATATATTTACTTTATTTAATTATAAAAACTTCTCATCAAGCTCACACTAAGCAGCTGTCTCTTCACTCTTGCAGGGTGATCGTGGTGAGCTTGGTCCTCCTGGGCCCGCTGGCTTTGCTGGACCTCCTGTAAGTAAAAAAAAAAAGTCTTCATGATCGCTGCTGTTTGTCTAATTTAAACCTATAAGAAGATATTCTTATATGAAATTCTTATTGAAATTAATAAATTAATATTAAAAAAAATAATTCTGGCTCATGTTACTGTTCTGAATAATGTTTAGGGTGCAGATGGTCAGCCTGGTGCCAAGGGAGAGCACGGTGAGTCCGGACAGAAGGGAGAAGCAGGTGCTTCTGGACCTCAGGGACCATCTGGAGCTCCTGGACCTGTGGTGGGTATTTTAGACAATATCAGGAAAACAAACACACGCCGCAGAATATTGCTCAGGTATTCTTTGTTATGCTCTAGAGTGACCGGTGTGGATCACGAACATTATGGTTGTTCCTTTCTTTAGGGACCTACTGGTGTATCTGGACCTAAGGGAGCACGTGGTGCTCAGGGACCTCCTGTGAGTAACTTCTCTGCACCTCATTTAGAGGAACTCTCATAACTCTGAACCATGAGAGGCTGATTTAGTCATTTTTAAACTCACTGGTTGTATAAGAGCATTATAATATGCTCAGTTGAGTTCCACCATTCTTCATGCCATCTAAATTTCATTTAATGCAGTCTGACCAGATCAGGCCCTGCTGTACATTATACATTATAAACAACGCCATGTTAAGGCTTTAAAGTCAGAAATCGACCTCAACTTGGTGCATCCAGAAGACCTGCAAGAAGACGCTGGTGCACGTCACATGACCACAGACAATCCCATAAATATAGAAGCCAGTGCCGAGGCTCATTTTGCACTAAAATTAAATACATCAACTCTAAAATAATTAAACTTAAAAGCAACATAACGGTAACATAACAGCAGGACTTCTCCCTTTTTAGAGCAAAACAAAAGGATACATTTGAATTACATGAAATATATTCAAAAACTTAATTATGATAATTATGAAAATCTGTGATTTATTCTTTCTTTAAATGGAAAGTGATGATTTACCCAATTTAAAGCAAACAAAAATCATTTTAGTTAATCTAAAAAAGTGATTTAACATTTCTGTGAACAGCTCAGAGGCAGTTTTTTTTATTTATTTAATCTTCTGACTGTCGAGAAAAAATAATTGTGAAAAGTTGTCAGCTCAATTAATTAGAACGTTATTTTACTACAACCTCGAGTCAACAGGACAAACGACAAATTTACATCAAAAACTTAATTTTTTCTAACACAACTGTAAAAGCCCTTACAGAAAATACCAACACAAACCTTACAGACTGTGATGAAGATAAACCTTCAGCAGTACAAGGTGCAGAACATAAAACTACACTACATAATGTTTCGCCAGTCTGTGAGCGATTCGAGGCTGAAACTGTTTGACTGAACGCTGCTTTTCTTATTTAACTACTGACTTTATGGGACTCCCTGCAGACAGAGAGACACTGAACAATGTGTCCCCCAGGTACATATCTAAATACATTATATTCATGATAATTAATCACTAAAAGTCATTAAAAGACATGTTAAAACTTTATTTATACATGTGCTTTGTTTATTACCAGTACTCGATTTATTGGCTTTGTTGTACCACTGTCACGTTTATATGGGAGTACTCTGAATACACTGACATGCTTGTTTACTATTTTTCCCTTTTCTTTGACAGGGAACCACTGGTTTCCCTGGTGCTGCTGGTAGAGTTGGACCTCCCGGTCCTAACGTGAGTATTTTTTTAAACAAATTGGACAAAAACCTGAGTTTAAATTTATTTATGTTTCTAACTTGTGAGTATTTCATCCCTTATATAGAACTGTGTGTGTTTCCATTGAAGGGTAACCCCGGTTCTGTTGGTCCTGCGGGCCCTGCTGGTAAAGACGGTCCAAAGGGTGTACGTGGCGATGCCGGACCTCCAGGCAGAGCAGGAGACGCAGGCCTTCGCGGACCCGCAGGCCCTCCAGGAGAGAAAGGAGCGCCTGGAGAGGATGGACCACCCGTGAGTTCGATGACCAAACTTCATTAAGATGCTCAGAGAAAAACTTCTGTTGTCAATTATTTCTGACTGGTTTTCACAGAAAGTGGACCCTTTTTCAAACCAGGCCAAGTTATCTCTGTTTCTGTTCCTCCACAGGGTTCCGATGGGCCTTCAGGTCCTCAGGGTCTGGCAGGATCTCGTGGTATTGTTGGTTTGCCTGGTCAGCGTGGAGAGAGGGGCTTCCCTGGCCTCCCTGGACCTTCTGTAAGGGCTTTTTGTTGTTGCTTGTTTTAGTTTCAACGCTAGCTGTGTAGAGGATTCAGTTGACATCAGATCAGTTCTACAGATCTGGATGTCCATGAACTCTCTTTAAACTTACACCATTAACACATCTAACGGTGCCTCTCGTGTTTGAGCTGTAGGTTTATTGAAATTCTAACATTTTTTTGGGCCTTTCTCGAAGAAGGTGCTGAAATGTGACAACAACGTTTCCTGTGTGTTCAGGGAGAGCCTGGCAAACAGGGAGCCTCTGGTAGTGCTGGCGACCGTGGACCTCCTGGACCTGTAGGACCTCCTGGACTTACTGGACCTGCTGGAGAACCAGGCAGAGAGGTTAGCGCTGTCCACCAACAACCATATAGACTTATGTACTAAAGTGGAAATAACATTAGCAACATAATGTTTCATAACACACAAAAACATGTGTTTTTGTGTCTCAGGGCACTCCTGGGTCAGATGGACCTCCTGGTAGAGACGGCGCTCTTGGAGTCAAGGTGAGAAGGTTCAGCTGCTCAGAAAAATGCTGAAATCTGTCAAAGAAGAGATTTTTTATCAAGCAAGTCAGAGTGGAAACAGTTCCTGTTCCTCATCTTCACTTTGTGTAGGGAGAGCGAGGTAACACTGGTCCTGCTGGCGCTCCAGGAGCTCCCGGAGCCCCTGGTGGACCTGGACCTGTCGGACCTCTCGGCAAGCAAGGAGACAGAGGAGAGGCTGTAAGTAACATTATACTCTGTAAGAACCACAGACTGAAAGTTTGATATGCTTATTTTGAACACAAGGAAACATCTATAATCTATATGTCTTTCTCAAGGGTGCTCAAGGACCTGCAGGGCCCCCAGGACTAGCTGGTGCACGAGGAATGGCTGTGAGTATCATCATCTCTGACTAAACAATGTTCATTTATATTCAACTGAACTACATAAAAGTGCTACACCCATTTACTTTTCTTCAGGGACCCCAAGGACCACGTGGAGACAAAGGAGAGGCTGGTGAGGCTGGAGAGAGGGGTCAAAAGGGTCACCGTGGCTTCACCGGTCTGCAGGGTCTTCCTGGACCCCCAGTAAGTGATCCAACAAGTCATTCTGCAGCAGTACCACCATTTTAAAATGTGTTCTCTAATCTGATCTTGTCCTCATCCTGACAGGGTCCTGCTGGAGACTCTGGAGCTTCTGGACCCGCTGGACCAAGCGGAGCGAAGGTGAGTCAACTGAGGGAAGAGAAGGCAGCTCAGTCCTGCTGCTTTTTAACCGTCAAGAAATGTAATAAAAACAAAGTTAGTCTCTTTGTAATCCTTCAATCACAAGATAAAGACGAGGACAGGAAAGACCGCCTGTTCTAATTATCCACCTCTGAGATAAGATGGCAACCAAGACGTTTTGTAATTACTCTTTTTGAGGAAAAGTGGCAGACAGACGGAGAAGACCATGGTTTGTGAAACAACCCCTGCCGAGACTGGAAAATAGGCTTTAGTGTCTAGTCTAGATTAGCTAAGCCGTGTGCATGATAAGAGAAAAATGAAGGGAAATGTCAGCACACAAATTATCTTCAGGTGCCAGAAGGTTCTGAGGTTGACGGAGAGAAACTGCTCGTAGATTAAATTTAGTTGTATCACATACTTTTCTTGTCCAGACTATAAGGTGGATGTAGTTATACAAGTTCAGGAAATGAAGCAGTTTTATCAATACAGAGCTACTCTGTGCATCTGTAGGGACCACCTGGACCAGTTGGACCTGCTGGCAAAGATGGATCTAATGGACAACCTGGCCCCATCGGACCTCCTGGACCTCGTGGACGTTCTGGAGAAACTGGTCCTTCTGTAAGTAAAAAGAAAGCGTACAGCCGTCAGATGCTCCTTTCTATTCCAGTCAGGTCTCATGTCCTGTTTGTGCACCTTTTTCAGGGTCCTCCTGGTAACCCTGGACCCCCTGGTCCTCCTGGTCCACCAGGCCCAGGCATCGATATCTCTGCCTTTGCTGGCCTGGGTCAAACTGAGAAGTCCCCCGATCCTCTCAGGTACATGAGGGCAGATGAGGCCTCCAGCTCTCAGAGGCAGCATGATGTTGAGGTCGATGCCACACTCAAGTCCCTCAACAACCAGATCGAGACCCTGCGCAGTCCTGACGGCACCCAGAAGAACCCTGCCCGCACCTGCAGAGACCTCAAACTGTGCCACCCTGAGTGGAAGAGTGGTCAGTAGAGCGAGCATCAGACCGAACATCAGGCTTCTTGTCTTATCTAACCACTTCTTTCATCTCCCCAGGCGATTACTGGGTTGATCCCAACATCGGCAGCACAGCGGACGCTATTAAGGTCTTCTGTGACATGGAGACAGGAGAGACCTGTGTCTACCCAAGCATCGCCAAGGTACCAAGGAAGAACTGGTGGACCAGCAAGGGCAACGACCGCAAACACGTCTGGTTCGGAGAGTCCATGAATGGAGGATTCCACGTAAGTCCAATAAATGCTTTGTGTGTAAGAGACTAATGAATATGGAATATAACCCCTTTCTTTTTATTTGGTCCACAGTTCAACTATGCTCAGTCCGGCCCTGCTGCCATCGCTGCCAGCGTCCAGCTCACCTTCTTGAGGCTTTTATCCACTGAAGCATCCCAGAACCTCACGTATCACTGTAAAAACAGCATTGCATACATGGATCAGGCCACAGGAAACCTGAAGAAGGCTTTGCTGCTGGAGGGCTCCAACGACGTGGAGATCCGTGCAGAGGGCAACAGCCGGTTTACTTACAGCGTGTTGGAGGACGGCTGCAAGGTGGGAGCAAAACTTTGACCAGAAACGATACGTTTAAAATTTTTCTAACAAAGCTGTAGTAACAAATGCATTTCTTTTGACCAACAGAGTCATACAGGCCGGTGGGGCAAGACTGTCTTTGAGTACAAAACACAGAAAACCTCCCGTCTGCCAATCGTAGACATTGCACCTATGGACATCGGTGGAGCAGATCAGGAGTTCGGAGTGGATGTAGGCGCCGTCTGCTTCTTGTAAAACGGAGAATCAAAACAAGCCCCCCTTAAACGCAGGAAATAAGATAAAAACTCAACCGTGAAACATCACACACTTCCACATTAAAGAAGACTGGAAATTACAAAAAAAAAAAGAAGAATAAAAAAAGAAAATTGATTCATTTTCTCACAACGAAGTGCTCTCCAAGTTGTACTTCCTGGATGTGAGCACTGAAGGGCACCGGCAATATCTGTACACCACACCTGCATTCTCTGTCAACCCCCGCCCCCCCCTTCATGAGATCCAGTCATGTTT
>JAVCKU010000172.1:7585283-7600276 GCA_032273985.1 Hypsolebias coamazonicus | reverse complement strand
CGGTTTCTTTTCTTTTTTTTTTTTTTTTTTTTTTTTTTTGCAGCCTGGTGTCTGCCATCTTTACTTCTGAGAGATTCAGTTTGTCCAAAATGCCCTTTTTACGCCTCGTTCTCTTAATGACCTGTGACAATTAATCTAATTAGCTGTAAAACACTCTTCCAGCTGTTTTCTATTCGTCCTGTTTACTTTTACAACTTTTGTTGCCCCCCGTGCCAGAGTTTTAAAAAGTGTTGCTGTTGCCAAAATCAAAATTAACGTTTTTTTTTTTTTTTAACAGAGCAATTTCTTAATTTGAACATTTGATAAAGTAACTATTTTATCCTTTAGTTAACAAAAATGTAAATGGTGGTGCAGAGGTAAGAGAAGGTGAGCCTGTGATCAGATGGTCACCGGTTTGATTCCCTGGACCGACAACATCAAAATGTGGGAAGGACATCCGGCATAAAAACCATTGCCAAGTAGTCATGCAAGTTAGTTTGCTGTGGAGAGCCTTGAAGAAGGGAGCAGCTGAAAGAAGAAGAACAGTGTGTGAATGGGTTTATGAGATTTTCAAATCATTGCATTCAGATTTTTTTATTTTATTTATTTATTTATTATTTATTTTTTTACATATTAACATAATTTTAGACTATAGTTTGTTTTGGTTGTTCATTTCTCACATTTCTTTAGAGCTTGTCTTGTGTGGGATTTCTCCTTCTGCCTGGCTCGTGAGTTAGTGGGGACGCTGAGGGTGATGGGAGTCAAACTGCAAACACTGGTCTGAATGGGTGGGTTTTTGTTTGTTTGTTTGTTTTGTTTTTTGAATGTCCAGAGGACCAGACTTAATTTTTTTTTTAGATTTTTCTACCTGGATTATTGAGCCTGCATCAAGACACAAAAGAAATAGGAACAAAATTGTCTTTTTTTTTTTTAAGTGATGCCAGGAATACTCTTCCGTACAGGAAGCCTTTTTTTTTTTTTTTTTAATTTTTCTAAAACACAGTCATTTTGAAACCTTAACCTAACACAGATTTATTTTCCTTATCATATAATTAGCTAATAAGAATAAAGTTTCTATAGTCCAAAGTGTAAGTTAACAAAATGATTGTTTTAGACTATAGTCTCCAATTTACCATAAATGAACAAGTTAAACTGTTTTGTCTTCTGTAGGAATAAAAATCATGAGTCTGTGTGGATCTGTTGCACATATTTAACTTTTGGGCTAAAAATGGATCCATAAAGCAAAACTCTGAATTTATCCACTGGCTTTCATTACCTGGACTTTTACAAGTCTAAAAAATGTCTGCAGCTTTGCTGATTACTGAACTAGAGAATTAATTATCCTTTAAAGTTTCTTTTTATTCTTGTTTCTTTGTTCTGTTCTTGGTCACGTTGGCATTTAAGCTCCTCTGGAGAGTATTTTCTCTTTGTAAGCATCAATAAAAACATTGAATCCTCGACTGATGATCGACAGTGAAATTTATCCTGGTCTTTGTTGGGCACATGGAGCTTTAGAGAATGAGCTCAAAGATTGCTGTAAGGATTTCCAATGCACAAAAGAAGATAAAAATAGACTGCCTTCATCATGCCGACATGGCTGCGATTTGTAAACGATAATGAGGAGACGTTTTTTTTTTCTGAGCATGCACATGTATGCGTGCACGCTTGCATCTGACAAATTCTCAGCACCTTTAGAGAAAAGTTTGTACAGACGCTCACAAAGCGTGACTGACATGGGAACAATTCATTATATAAGTCGTTGCAGGACAAGAACATTGTCATTGCTCTCCTTCCCGTCATCTGGACTCAGCAGTGGCTTTGACTTTTCCCCCTTTAGGTAAAACTCTCAAGGCCGTATGATTCAGAGACGCTGTCGCACGACAAGAGATAACGAGCGGGCCGCATTACTGCAGCACGACAGCATTCTGCTCGAGTACATTGCAGCACAATCTGCTTGAGCATTCAAGGACAAATGTTTGTCACTTACAAAGGGCTGAACGAGTTGTGTGAGTGTAATGGTGCTGATTGTCTGTCCTTGTAAGCACAGGATATGTGTTGGAACACATGCCTGAACTTGTGAGTGAGAGAAACACTGATTAAAAGCCCACACTACAGTTTAATGTTGAGGAAAACAGGTTTCAGCATCAGAACCAGTTGTTCACCAGAACCGAGCTGGATACGTTCACATTTGATTTATCCACTCATCCGCTACATTAGAACAAGATAATGCAGCTGTGTGTCATTATAACTATCACCTTAACTGATTAGATTCTTGAATCCAAATTAGCCCTAAAGTTGCAAAAGCTACAAATTAGGCTTTTAAAAATTCTCATATACGTTTAGGCAGTGACCTCTAAACATAACCAAAATGAAAAAGAAAATATTGTCATCATTTTTTAGTGTGCTATGTTTAAAACTATTATCTTCCATTTAGTGATGACACTATGGGGGTGGGGGGATTTGTAAAGTTGCACAGTTAAAAATTAACATCAATATTTTGCTTTATTTAGCTTTCAATATTTTTTTTTCCAAAGTCACATTTTTACCATGTTATTCACACATTTATAAATGTCATAGTTCCTAACAAAATATTTAATTTACAAGATAAATATTAAGTTTATAAACTAAATACTTAAATTGCAAGTTAAATATTTAGTTAGTAAACTAAATATTTAGGTGTAAATTAAACATTTAATTTACACCTAAATATTTAGCTTACTACCTAAATATTTAATTTGCAAGTCTAAATAAAATATTTTGTATGGAACTATGACATTTGTATGAATAACATGGTAAAAATATGACTATGAAAAAAAAAACTATTCTTTTCTTATTAAAAGCTAAATAAACCAAAATATTGATGTTAACTTCTGACTGTGCAACGTTACAAACGGCACCCCATAACTTACTGGGGTTGGGGAAAGCAGCCAGAAGAAAATATTTGATCTGAATGAATTGTAGAGCACACAGAGATGACTTTCTCTTTATAAGGAGCTGGCATGTCTTAAACAAGCACCAGAAGAGACAGGGAGTGGAGTTATGGTGTTATCAGGCAGTTGCTAGGGCATCTGTCAGTCAAAACAGTGAGTGCAGGTCAGCAGAAATGGAAAATGTCTCATTGATGAATTAGACAACATACCATATTTTCCAGCGTATAAGTCGCTCTGGTGTATAAGTCAGTACAGGCAAACCAGTGCAAAAAAAACCCCTGCAACTTATATGTCAGAAAATATGGTAAATCTTTTACAGAGAATAACATTGTGAGTTTTCATCGTGTCCAGATATTGTATTGTGCTAGGATGAAAGGTTGGTTACTGGTGAATTCATTTTATTTAATTTTATTTTGAAGGGAGTTTTGGCATAGCCCAGTTGATAATTGAGCACCTTTGACTATTTACTCAACTCCAGACCTGAATCCAATTTAAAAGATTTATAAATTAACATAGAAACATTTCCTTTGAGTGGCATTTCAGGACAGTGAGGAGAAAAAAAAATAAATCTTGTGTTATTTTCGTTTTTTTTTTATTTATTTTTTTAACTAGATTTTTGCACATTTTATTTTATAAGATTTATTGTTTGTTTTACTTTTGTGTGCACTGGTGGGACTGGCTGCCCCATTCAGAATTCTTCAGTTGATCCAGTTTCAATGAGGACCATGTGAACGTAGATTACAGCCTGTTAAAAAGTTCAGATCAAGAATTTAGAGAAAAGCTTCAACCAATAATTCTCAGTCGGGTCATCTGGACAGTTTTATTTATTTATTTTTCCATGTTTGTGACAAGTTTAAAGTCAAATAAACTATGACCCAGTTACAGCAGAGAAGACACAAGAACTCAAACTTTAAATAAAAGTAAACTAAGCTGAACTCATATAGGATCTGGGAAAAACAAA
This sequence comes from Hypsolebias coamazonicus, assembly GCA_032273985.1. Taxonomy (NCBI): domain Eukaryota; kingdom Metazoa; phylum Chordata; class Actinopteri; order Cyprinodontiformes; family Rivulidae; genus Hypsolebias; species Hypsolebias coamazonicus. Next base: position 7,596,406 of record JAVCKU010000172.1, on the reverse strand, counting down.
CAGAAAATTTGAGGATAAATACACTGAGGGCAAAATCAAGAACAGGTGTACTGATTAGTAACAATGCCCAGGTGTGTTTTAAAAACAAACCAACCTTTGTGCAAACACTTTGTGAATTTTGTGTGTTCTCAAAAAGTGCAGCGAGTTCATTTTTAAACTTGTTTGATTTCACAAATAAGAATCACAGCTTGTAATAAATTAGGACCCTGAGGGCATCGATAGTACGTCGTCATGTCTTTTTTTGTCCTTGTTTAATAAAATAGCTCTAAAACAGTTATTTACATGGAAAATAAATATTTTGGATGACATCATACCAAGCAGCCTTTTTGTCCTTTTTGGTTTTAGTGCACTTGTAGTAAAATACTCATTACAACTGATGAGAGTGTTTGGATGAACACAGAAATATTTTAAAATGTTTAAATTTTTTGTATTATCCGGTGTTTAAAAATGTCGCCTGCCAACACACCAAACTGCTGCTCAGTGCCTGTGAAAATGAGTCGTAACCTTTTATGTGCTATAAGACTGATTAGCTGTGGCGGCCATCTTGAATCATGTTGATTTCTGGAGGTAGTTTCCTCCTCGTCTCGGACACTGCGGCACGTTTGACAGCGTGCAGGTGGAGCGCTTCCCGTCATCTGTCTGTTTTTCCTCATCATGTGGGCTCACTTTTACTCCAGAGAGGTTTGGAAAATTTATGACCACTCAACTTGACTGGAGTTGTGTGGGAACATGGCACAGAGTGTTAATCTTTAAAATGCCAGCCCATTTCCATACACACCAACATAAATAACAAACTTCACAGTCTTCTTCTCAGAGTAATATCTACTGTAGAGGTCAAAAGTACCAGCTCGGCAGTAAAAGCCACTCGTCATACTTTCTTTTTTCTTAATTAACAAATGCTCGACTGAACCTTTAGACAAACTACTGGCCAACACTCCCACAAATGCACCATACATGTGTGTGTTTGTTGTGTTTTATAGCAACGAGAGAGCGAAGGAAAGATCAGTCTGGCCACTCATGTGTACTCAGGCAGAAGGAACAACAGCCGGCTATGTTCTGGAGCGACTGTACTGATTTCTATTTCCCTCTCTCCATTTGGAAACACCGTGCACAAATAACGTGCCTGCATCAGATTCAGCCAAATCTGTTCTCACATACACATGCACACACACGCATGCATTTAGGGTATTTGTGCAGCATGAGTGCAACGCAAACGTGCATCCACAGCATTCAAGCTCACATCATGAATATTAATAGTAATGAGCTTTTCCTTTGTATCTGGGTTCATACTGCACAGAAGGGATTGTCCCTCGTGGCAGTGGTGGTGCTGTCACCAGATGAAGAAATGTCGTTCATCTAATATTGAATATAATCCTGACTGGGATCCATAATTCATTATCTGAGTGAAGACGTGACTCTTGTGAGGAGGATGAGAGTTAAAGGCTTGGTGGGAGGTAGGCGATGGAACCAGGTGCCCTCATCCACGTGCCAGCTGAGATCACTCCCTCTGTCTCTCTGAGGGGGTTAGTTCTTTAGAGCTTGTCATTGCAGGAGGTTCAAAGTCTCTGCCACTGACTCAGTGTTAAAGGGCATTCTTAAAAATGTCGAATTTGTGTAGTATGACACCATGCAATACATGGTTGACAGTGTTTGTTAGCATTAATGTAGCAAAGTTTGGAAAAAAGCCTGCCAACTTCTACAGCTTGTACTTATTTCATCCTTTTAAAAGCAGTGGAAAAAGCTACAACTAACATGCCACGGCTGAATTTTTTTAATTTGTAGTATTACCTTATGTGTAAAATTTGTTAATGAGAGTTTTTTTACTGGTTGATTGGTCTGAAAGACTTTAAAAGGCGGTGGCATGTTGGAGCAGTTGGTAGAGCTGTTGCTTCTCAGTGAGCATGTTGCCGGTTCAAATTCCATCCGGGGGCCTTTCTGGGTGGAGTTTGCATGTTCTCTCCGTGCATGTGTGAGTTTTCTCTGGGTACTCCAGTTTCCTCCCACAGACCAAAAACATGCATGTTAGGCAGATTGGTAACTCTAAATGGTCCCTAGGTGTAAGCGAGAGAGTGAATGATTGTCTCATTTGTCTCTTTGTGTCCCTGTGATGGACTGGAGACCTGTCCAGGGTGCCTCCCTCTCAAACAGTGATGGCTGGATTAGGGCACCAGTGACTCCCACGACCCAAAAAGGAAGAGCGGGTAAAGATAATGGCTGGATGGATGTTCCAAAGTTGGGTTGTGGGGGCAGCAGCTTGAGCAGGGCGGTCCAGACATCTCTTTCCACAGCCACCTCTTCCAGCTCTTCTGGGAGGACTCCAAGGCGTTCCCAGGCCAACAGAGGGACACAGTCTCTCCAGCGTGTCCTGGGTCTTCTCTGGGATTTCCTAACAGTCTGACATGCCCAAACCACCTCAACTGGCTCCTCTCGATGTGGAGGAGCAGCGGTTCTACTCCGAGTCTTTCACAGATAACTGAACTTCTCACCCTGTCTCTAAGGGAGAGTCCAGCTACCCTGTGGAGGAAACTCATTTCAACCTCCTGTATCCTCAATCTCATTCTTTCAGTCACTACCCAGAGCTCGTGATCATAGGTGAGGGTAGGAACGTAGACCGACCAGTAAACAGAGTTTTGCCTTACAGCTCAGCTCTCTCTTCACCACAATGGACCAGGACAGAGTCCGCAATACTGCAGATGCTGCACCAATACATCTGTCAATCTCACACTCCATTCTTCCCTCATTCGTGAACAAAACCCTGAGATAATTGAACTCCTCCACTTGAGGCAGAACCTCACCCTCGACCTGAAGAGAACAATCCTCCTCTTTCCGGTTGAGGACCATGACCTCAGATTTGGAGGTGCTGATTCTCATCCCAGCCACTTCACACTCAGCTGCAAACCACTCCATTGAGAGCTGAAGATCACAGCACCATGACGCCAACAGGACCACATCATCTGCAAAGAGCAGAGATGGAATCCTGAAGCCACTGAACCAGACTCCCTCCGCCCCCTGGCTGCACCGAGACATCCTGTCCATGAAAGTTATGAACAGAATCGGTGACAATGGGCATCCCTGGCAGAGTCCAAGTCCCACCCTGAAGGGGTCCAACATACTACCAGCAATGAGAATCAAACCCTCACACTGCTTGTATAGGGATCAAACAGCCCGTAGCAACAAGCACCCAAACTCCTCCACCACGATAAGGTGGTGATTCAAGACAGGTCTAACACCCAGAGGGTCAGGATTAGACTCTAATCCTGACCCTCTGAAAAGGTCTCACCTCCTGGTGTTCCATCAGAACATGATACTCATGGTGTAATTGACCAAACGTCAATGGACTGACGATCCAGACAATGATCCAAACTGTGACTAAACTTACCCTGATGCATGCTCAATAATCCAGGTAGAAAAATCTAAAAAAGCTAAGACTGGTCCTCTGGACATTCAAAAAACAAAACAAGACTGAGGAAGTCTTTCGGACGAAAGACGAAACGTTTCTACAATTTTTTTGCTTTGTTTTTTTTTTTTTGAATGTCCAGAGGACCAGACTTAGCTTTTTTAGATGTGACTAAACTTATTTTATGGCAGTGTCATTTAAACTTTCTTGTCAACGGCGATCTTAGATTCTTACCAGTCTGAGGGAAACTCTCATCTGACATGGTTAGATTGATTGTGTTGATCTGTTTGTTAGATTATTAAACATAAACTGCAGGAATCACCTGAATGACTTTAAATTCTGCATGAGATTGACTTTTTCTTTTTGCCCTGTAGTTTATTTTATTAATTGAGAACTAGAAATATGGACTACTTAAATTCTTGGTTCTTTCTTTTGATATTTGTTTACGCATTGAAAAATATCCTGGGATTTGTCAGCACCAGACTCTTACATCATTTAGAGGTAAGAGCCGTATAATTATCTGAGATCTCTGTCTGTTGTGTGTCATGCAGCCAGGCGACATTCCAGCTAACACTGTCTGATCTGCAGCAGGAAACGTGGCAGTTGCTTCATCTTAGTGTTCAAGACGAGCCTCAGTCCTGTTTGTCACACAAGAAATGATCGCGGCAGAGAAGTCAGGAACCAAAGTTCTCAGACGAGAAAACATCGGCTACGTTGTGTTTCTGTTGAACAACAACTCTTGAGTTCTCAAACGAACATCGGGAAACAGGTTTTCTCCTCCACGTTCAACAATTCAATTATTCTTTTTCGGCCTTTTCGTCTTCAGGGGTCACCGCTGCGAGTCATCCTCCTCCATCTCACCCTGTCCTCACTCCAACCACCTCCATGTCCTCTCTAACTGCATCCATACATCTCCTCTTTGTCTTTTTCCTGGCAGCTGCATTTCTAACATCCTTCCACCAGTATACCCACTGTCCCTCCTCCGGACATGTCCAAACCATCTCAGTCTGTCCTCTCTAACTTCATCTCCCAGTCCTTTGCTGATCTCATTCCTAATCTTATCCATCCTTGTCACTTCTAAGGAGAACCTCAACATCTTCATTTCTGCCACTTCCATTTCTGTCTCGTCGTTTTGTCCATGTCCACTGTCTCCAGACCATACAACATATTGTTGGTCTCACCACTGTCTTGTAAACTTATCCTTTAACTTGTGCTGACACATTTTTGTCACAAATCACTCCTGAATTTTTTCTCCATCCTGCCTGGCTCTGTTTTTCCAGAGGACAGTTGGATAGCTCTGTTTATCAGAGGGTGAGAGGACAGCTCTGTCAGCTAAATGCTGATTGGACAGTTTGGTTTTTAGGAGGTCGGTTGGACAGCTTGGTCCCTTGGAGGTTGATCCTGATAATATTTTTCTTTGACACCAAATAAGGATGAAAGGAAAGGTCAAAGGCTAAACAACAAATCCAGCTGGGCTCACCACACTTTTCTAACTCATGTTCAAATTCTCCCACAGGGTGGTGCTGTGGTACAAAGTTCATTAACCTTTACACTTTTTTTTTTTCTTGTCTTACTATTTTACAACTTATGTTTTAAAAAATAAAGAATGATTATAATTTGGTGAACTTGGCTCAAGTGATGTCTGCAACAGGTAATCACAGGTAAAACAATTAGGAAATAATCTATTTAATATAAAAAATAAAATAAAATGCAAATGAAACTAAGAAAACCAACACAGATTACTCTATTTTTTGTAAAAAATCATTTCACTTTCTGTTAGTTAAATTTTTTTAAACATCATTTTCTGTGTGATTTTTAAAGTACGGTGTATTGTATCTTTACAACCATGACAAAAACAAAAAGTGAACAGTGAAGATAAAATAATACATTTTCATTATAACCTTAAATGTTTAAATGAATCACAAAATGTTTAAAATCAGGAGATGTGTCAAATCGCCAGATTTTAGCTCATTATCTGTAAAAAAAACATGAGTCATTCTTATGTTTGCTGACTGTGGCAGCCATCTTGAGTTATGTGTACTCTACATAATAATTAGCTGTAGATGTTTCCTGATGCATGCTCAATAACCCTGTAGATGTTCAACCAATGCTTTTTGAGAGATCCAGTAAAATCCATTCATTGGTCTTTGATCAGTTTTGCTAACAGACAGACAAACGGCAGATAATAATAATAATGAAGGTTCTGTCCAGTGTGAACGCTCCCTGAGCTACATTCTGCCCTGATACGAACTTCAGATGTTTCTTTTTTAGCTTTCTGAGGATGACTAATTTAACTTCTACACATTTTAACATGTAAACAAACAAAGTTACTTTTCTGTGTAGGATTGATTTTAAAAGAATAAATGAACCTTCTTTGGGTCCACGTGGTTCATTTTAGACAAACGTTCCGGTTAAAGTCTGGAGCTGGTCGTACAAAAGCTGCTCAAAAGCATCTGAACGTTGGAGTCCATCAGAGTACGGTCAAAACAAACAGCGATCTGACAAACAGATCAGGTAAAAACAAGCGACGCCTCACAGGCTGGTATCCGCCGTCTTGGTCTTCACCTCAGCGCCGGTGTTGGCCGGCGTCATGGTGTCAAGCCGAGTGTCTCTGCAGAAGAACACGGCAGGGTTCCTACAGGCCCACATGGCTACTTCTCCTCCCGTTTTCCCGGGACTGGAGCTCGACAGCCGGCTGTTGTTCATCCCCGCTCGGCTCACGTAGCGGTCCCTGATCCTCTCCGTCTGGTTATGCCGGACCTCTCGGTTGCGGCTCTGGCTGGAGAGGTACGCAGCAATGTTTCTGGTCCGATATCCTTCCTCCCTGCTGCGGCCCAGTAACATGGCGATATTTGGATTCCTCAGGGCATAAATCAAAGGGTTGATGGCTCCGTTGGACCAGGCCAGCCAGATGGCCACTGTGTCCATGGCCGGGTTGAACCTGTAGTTCCCGATGGCCGTGACCAAGCCCATTAAACAGTACGGACCCCAGCAGCAGATGATGAACACTATCATGATCAGTACTGTGGTGGCGGTTCGCATCTCGCTGTAGAACCGCAGTAAGTAGGCGTACGTGGTGACGGGTCGGACTCGGATCTCCGACAGTCTGACGGTCTTACAGATGTTGTAATGGCAAAAGCACATAAGGGAAAATGGCACCAGGTAGCACACCACAATAAGGCAGACGCTGTACGCTGTCCCCACACCGGAGTTGCTTGCGTGGAACACGTACATACAGTGGTAAAAACCAGGTTTATGAACGTCTGGTGGCGTTCGGACCAGTAGATACGCGGGCAGGGAGAAAACCACCGCTGTTACCCACACAGCCACCAACAGCTGGGCGGCTTTCTGACACCCGATCTTAGCCTGAGGCTGCCGGACGATGGCGTAGTACCTATCGAAGGAGATCAGTGTCATGGTGAGGGTGGAGATGATGCCGAAGCAAGTGTTGAAGAAGCCGTTGGCGACGCAGAAAGCATCTCCGAACATCCAGACGCCGTCCTTGCTGAAGAGCATGACGAAGGAGAAGGGCAGGCACAAGATGGCGGTCAGGAAGTCGGACAGCGACAGTGACATGATGAAGGCGTTGGTCACTGTTCGGAGCTGTCTGTGTTTGACGATGACAATGACGACCGCTGAGTTACCCAGGCTGGAGAGAAGGAAGATGGACAAGAGCACCAGGGCCTGAGCCGCCACCGTAACACCCTGCAGAGCCGAGTTACTGTCAGCGACGCTCAGGACTGCCGCCGTTGATGATATCTGATGGTTCCCTGTTGTTCCCTCTGCAGCCTGAGGGGCGGCGGTCACCAGACTGGTTATTATGGAAACAACCCTGTGGACAAACAGATGGCGAAGTTATTTCACAACCGAACACTTCACACAGTTCTGCAACGTTGCTGCGTGCAGACATTGTCATTTTTGTGTCAGCTAAGGTTGATTATTTGTGGCAGCCATCTTGTTTCAGGTTAACTCCAAAAGTTGCAGATGTATAGTCAACGATTGCTTTGTGAGTTTTATTTAAATCCATAAAGTGGTTCATGAAATGTGTGGCTAGCAAACAAATTATGCATGGACATTTGTTTAGCCCCCCTCATTTTTAGGGGGTCCTGCCCCCCTAGTCCCCCAATTTGTTGACACCCCTGGTAAATTTACTAACTGCAGACCTTCTTCTTGATAGGCTCAGGAATTGTGTCAGAATGTCTCGGGGTTAATCCAGAATCCGGATCTGATTCTGGTGTTTACATGTAAGTGAGGATGAGGAAGATGAGGATTACCTTGGCTCCACAGGTGAGGAGGTGCTCAGCTGGCTGATGATGGAGTCAGAAGTGTAGTTGATTCCGCCCCGCAGGGGCCTGCTGACAGGTGAATCCATGGATGAAGAACAACAGAGTGAATCTGAGGTTCACTTCCTGGCATCTCCACTGGCAGCAGCAGGAAAACCCAAACTGGATCCCATCAGAACCCAGTCAGTCCTGCTGCTGCAGCTGAAGATGAATTATTGATGCCTGGTTTTGTCTCATAATCCTCCTGGTGACCTTCCTCTACTCTGGGATGAGGAGGTCACAGACTGAAGCTGCGATTGACCTGCAGGAGTCTTCATCAAATATGGATGAGCCCACATTTAGAACCGAATCACACAGAACTATCGTTTGCTCGTTGAAGGGGATGCTGCTTTTATTCTGCTGCCTCCTGCCCAGATGTGTAGGAACATCTGCTCAGAGGAGGAGTTTCAAACATCCAAACATGTTGGTAAATCATGGGATATAAAAACCGGGATGAGAATGTAACTGGAGTCACACACCTTCAGCCTGGAAGACGGACCTCAGACCAGCAGGAAAAGCACGGACCTGTCCCTGCTGCAGCTCAAAACCGATCCCGGTGCAGCCCCAGCAGCTGATCAACACAATCACTTCACGACCAGCACGCGCTCATTCTCTGACCGTTTCTTATGACAACCCCACTTAGCACCAAACGCGCGCGTGCGTGAACAGACCGGAAGCTACCCCTGTGCGCGCGCTGCCTGCGTGCTCGGTGGTTCCGCGCACGCACAACAGCCTGCATTCAGCTCCGGCAGGCTGCGGAGCTGAGTGTGCGGCGATGGATTTGTGACTGTTGCCATGGTAACAGCAGGTGATGCGCGGTCCTGCAGGCTTCAGGTGTTTGATGGGTGTAACAGTTCACATACGGCATCACGTGACTCAGGGATGATGCTCCGGTTTTATCCCACAGACCAAAAACATGCATGTTAGACGGCCTCCAGGCCTCCCTTGCAAAAGAGATCCGTGATCTCAATTGCCTGGTTAAATAAAGGTTAATAAAATAAAATAAACCAGGGTAACCTGGTCGCTGAGAGGCAGCAGCTCTTGTGTCACCGTGCTGCACGACAATAAATACAATTTATTTATTTTATTTTATTTTATTGTATTCTTTATTTCTTCATTTTATAATTAAAATACAAAAAACAACAATATATACAATAATAAGAAAAGAAAAGACAACGCTTATATAAAATGAAAGGCAGCAGAAGAAGAAAACAATCTATTGTTAGGTTGTTTGTTATCTATTGTTATCTATTGTTATTGTTCAATTTATTGTTAGGATAAAGAAATAACCAACCAAACACAAACTTTAGCAGAATTTGGTGATTTGGCAAGTATGGAGACAACCAAAAAATATACAATACGATACAATACAAATTTATTTATAAAGCATTTTAAAACAACACAGTTGGCCAAACTATAGCCTACATATCAATCAACTGAACAGTAAACATTATTTTACTTAGTGGAAACACAATGTGTAATTTATGTTTTTAAAAAATCCTTAGCTCAATGTTGTCACATTTCCGGCATTGTTTTAATTCCATAATTTAAAAAGTTTTTATTTATGAGCCTAAAACTGAAATAAAGTTTCCTTTTTAGTTCAGTTCATACATTTCGTCTTTCCTCCCAATATGGCGGACATGTTAGTGGCGTCACGTCCTGTTGGGGCGGTACTGCTCCTTTAAGTAGCTTCGCTGATCGCGTGAAATCCAACGAAGAAGAAAAACAGACGAAGAAGAAGAGAAACAAACGAAGAAGAAGAAAGAAAGGAATTCGCATCAGAGCGAGGAAAGAAGCATATTTTACTGAATAAATGTTGTCAAGATGAGTTCGGGTGAGCAGCATTTTTTGTTTTTATATATTTTTTAAATAAAGAAACTGCTACGAACTCTGTTCTGTTTTGGACCTTAATGGTACGGCTTATAATTCTATTAGCATCATCCGAACCCGAACAAAAATGTAAAAGGACGGATTTAAACAAACGTTTCCCTGTTTAACTAGAACCGTAAAGAATATAATGATCCATATGGGTTTGTTTGTGTAAAATAAAAAATATATATTTAAATTGATTATTATAGGTACTACTAGAGGTATCCTAAAGTTTGTTTTAAAGGTTTAATTTTTTGATAATCAACTCGTAAATCTTACTTCCCAAGCGATGTAGTTTGGAAATAACTTCTGTAATAATGTTGGTTTGTTAATTATGCTTCAGGTATGAATATTTAAGGTGTTTTCAACATGCCAGATTCTGCTTTTTACTCATAAACACAACATCAATTTACGTGCAGGGAGATATACAGAGTCTAATGTATAAAATCAAGTAGTCACATCACATGACCATTCATGTACCACAGAATGTCTTTACAGATGCACAATCATCCACTGTTGGTGGCAAAAACAAAAAAAAAATAAACGTGGCTCCCACTCACAGTCAAGGAATTGGGAGAATAACAGAAGACTGTTATATTGAAGGATTAAAGAGTAAGTAAGCCACAGGCCATTAAATCTGACCAGAAATCAGATATTATGATAATTATTTTAACCTTTCTCTCTCCGAGGTAAAAACAGTCATTGATTCAACTCTGTGGTTTTAACAGACGTCTCGGATGACGTCATGTGAATGCGGTTTGTACAATTTTTTTTTTGTTTAAATTGATGTTTACTTACAGTTTTTGTTCACTTGTATCTTTCAGCTGTGGCCATGAGTTTAACATGTCCCGGCCTGTACTGTGGTCGGATTATGGTGAACGGATCGGTGGAGGAAGAGTGTGGCGTGAGTACCAAACACCTTTACCTACACGCCTCACTGCACAGGACAGTCGAGTGAAGCATCTGACCAATGAGAAGCCAACAGAGCTGACGGGTCGGTGTTGAACAGCACCAGTACAGATAGACAAATAGATACTTAATTGCCAAGAGGTCATTCAACTTGCTTGTTAAAACTCCCAAGACTTTGAGACATGAAGAAGAGTAAGGTCGTGTTTGAAGCTTGGATTTTACTTGACAAATGCTTGACATCATTTCGTCTGACTGATCCAGATTTTGATCATGAAACCTTTCTCTCAAGGTAGTTCAGGGAGTTTTTTTATTTGCGACTAAACTTAATATAAGTTATAAAAAAAAAAAAAAGAAACGCTTTGTCTATGTTCAAAATATTCCGCTATACACACTCACTACATTATTGTCATGACTACAGTATATTCAAATTCAAAATTCAAAAATACTTTATTAATCCCAGAGGGAAATTAAATGTTGCTGTAACTCATCATCCTGGTTTCATTAAAGAGTTGTTCTAGATCAGAGGTCCCCAAACTTTTTCCTGCGAGAGCCACATAACTTTTCCCTTCTCTGGTGGGGGGCCGGAGTCAGTTTGTAACAGGAAAAAGTGTGACGATTGCAGGAGT
>JAVCKU010000172.1:7483383-7500710 GCA_032273985.1 Hypsolebias coamazonicus | reverse complement strand
TATATACACACACACACACACACACAGCACCTATTAGATCAGTGAGTTATTTTAATGAAATGGCCGATGGCCGATATTTAATGTTATCGCTAATATCGGCTGATACCGATACCACTCTGATAATATCGTGCATCCCTATTTTTTATATAATATTTAATAAACTGGGTATTGAGAACTTCTTATTCAGTGACTCAGCATTTATTTAGTTTTATATATTTTCTGCTCCTCTAGTGCTCTTGACTTGAAAAGAATAGCATTGTGTACATTAGGATCGTTGTTTATTCCCTTATTTTTTTACATTTACAAAGACTGTTGTTTTTGTTTTGAACTTTTTTGATTTACAAAGACTTTTATTTTCCCTGTGAGGATCCCAGGAAGTGGTTAAAAAAAAAAAAAAAGCTACAACCCCAAAATTTGATTCTGCCATGTTATATTTATTTTTAATTTAATTAGTGACCTTTTAAATGCAGTGTGCGTTATTTTTGAGAGACCAAACTAGGAAAGTTTTACACTCTTTAAGAGATGGTTCAGTTTTTATAAGTGGGGTTGTCCAAAGTACTAATAAGTAGTCTTGTGTAGACAGCAGTCACAGTGAAGCCCACTTAAAAAAAACAAAAAAAAAACAACTTAATTCCACTTTTCCATAAGAGTTGTTACTTTGTTACTATTTTCTCTACTGTACAGTGTTCATGTGCTGTCTTAACTCTGTAACCAACAAACAGAACAAACTGCATCAATGAGCTCAAAGAGAATTTCCAGAAAAAGGCACATTGTCACTTATTATTTAGGGATCAGCCTGGTGAAGACGAGTCATGGCTATCAATGGAAAGATACATTTAGTAGCCCCTGTGGACGTAAATGTGTTTAGCAGTACAGATGCTGTTCAGCTGAGTCAATATCCCTGTGTTCCATTTGTACTCACAACCACTTTTGAGTTACATGTCTGAGAAATCAACTTAACACCCTCAAAGTCCGAAACAGAACATGAAAAGTTGGTGATTCCTGACCAGCCCCAACCTCAACATCCAGTATGGCTGACTCGCGCATGAAACATGGGAAAAGCAGCACTAATAAACTAATGTTAAAAACTTTTTTCTTTTTGAATTTTAGTAATCTAGTCACGCATTTAGAACTTTGAACCCACTATTAGTAGATTAGCTGCTCTTTCTTTGAATGCACAAAAGAAGTGTTTGTTATCAGCTTGTATTGCTAATAGTAGTTAGCCTGGTCACTGAGCATTAGCTAATTTTACTGGCTTTCTGAGTTGCAGCCAGAAAAAATGTGGTAAAATTTGTAGCTTGTTAAAATATTTAGTAGCAAAGTGTAAAACATGTTTAGTACAGAGGAAATCCAAATGGCAAAGTTTTGTGTTGGAGTTGGTCCAGATGTCAGAAATTTGCTTCCTAATTTGGTTTTCTTTGTATTAGCTCTAAGCTTCACTCACACATGAGGATTTCTGATTCTTCAGTAGGAAATTGGTGCCATCTACTGCTTGTTAGATGCTGACTATTCATAACCTCTCATCACAACCGGACTTTAAAAAAGCCAATGAAATTAAATGTTCTATACCAGGGCTATTCAGTAAAATTGCTCAGGGGGCCACAGTTCCTGAAAGCCAAGCGCTCAGGAGCCAGACATCCAGCAGTTATTGTCATTAAGTAAGTTTGTTTTATAGTTTAAAATCTAGCTTTATTTAAAAATGAACCTATTGGTGGGCTGAACTGAGCTCACCCGTGGGCCTGATTTGGCCCATGGGCCACCAATTGAATAGCCCTGTTCTATACTTTTAAGCTAACACTCTCAGTACACAGCCAAATAAGACAAGTTACCAAAAATATAATTTTTGCTGTTCATCTGATAGAAACTTACCTATGGTAAAGTGTTACATTTAGCTAAACTTACATTTTACCCTGTTTTAGTCTTTTTCTTTTTTTTAAAGTCAAATAATCCGTTTTACTGAACACACACCGAATTTTAATTTTCATATTTATCTATTTTTCAATTTTATAACCAGTAATTTTATGAAGCCCGAACAACTTTTGCCCGTGAGGACTGATAAATGTGTCACATAAGGAGTCTTAACAAGACCGCAGCCCAAAACCCGTTGTGCAAGTATCCTTGCGGGTCAAATCAGGGTGTAACCAAAATGAAACGTGTGCCAGTTTTATTCATTGCACTTTGTAACAAAAAGAAGGGATGGTTGATTCTAAATCTAGTGCACAAAACTACTTGACCCGCCCGTTCTGAGCAGTCTTTGGAAGAGCTGTTTTCATTGGGACAAAACTTTATATGATTGGGACGTGTTGGTGTCTTTGGATGACACTGGAGGGGACATCAAGGACAGAGAACAAATTTTTGGGGTGGGAAAGGGGGGCCTGCATCAGCACATTAAGATTAAAGAATTTAATCCTTGCCTATTTTATTTTCATTATTTACAAGACTGAAATGTAAAGAAAGGTAGTCCACAAACAGATAATGAGATTATCAACCCACTGCATACGATGACTGACGTTTCTCAGATTCTGAGCTTCCCTTTGTTTAAAACCTAGAGATTATTTGTGTAGAGTACATCAGAAAGACAATGAGAATGAAGAATTAAAGTGACCTTTTAAAAGAAGCAGCAAACTTAATGCCCCTCGAAGACATTACTTTCACTCTGAGACATGTTCCACTAGACATCTCCCCCTCTCGTTCCTGTGGCTCTCCAGGTTATTATTTATCTCCACAAAGTCTGCTACGTCCCTGGAATTATAAACCACGTTTTCATGTTTGCTTTGAGTTGACTCCAAAAAAAAAAAAAAAGACCAGAAGAAATGTGACGGCTGAGGGACACTGGTGGAGTCTGGACAGACGGAGCGAAACACAGATGAACTGTTTTAACAGTAAAAGCCTCGGAAACTGCTCTAAGAGCTCGAACATATAACCAGATTTTTTTTTTGAGGACCTAGAAGCTGCGATGTGAAATGAACTGCTCCTCCTTGAGGACAGCGCACACAGACACTGTAAATGGGACCAAAGTTACACAGCACGTACACAACACTTGCAGTCATTCTTAATGGTAGATCTGGAGCTGGAGGTCGCATTTAAGCAAACACAATAACAAGCTCCATCCGGCTCAAACCGCATACACGAAACGACACTCCTACTGTCTGAAATAGGCTTCTTTTTTTTTCTTATTTGTGGTTTCATTGCACAACATAACAAAACCAAACCCACTCACATACTCTACATTCCAACTAAATGTTTGAGACCTGGAACAGACGTAATTAAAATCTTTAAAAGAGACGTTTGAAATGTTGGTTATTTCTCAGGTCTGCCTAAAGTTGAACATTTTAAAGCCTAAAAAAAAAAAAGATAAGAGCAACATAGTTGTAGTTTTGTGTTTTAGAGTTCTGAGAGTTGCGGGATGTGACTGATGAGGTTGAAGGGGATGTTCGGGGCGGGCGACGATGTGATCCGACGCTCCGGCGGCTGTTCAGTTTTACTTGTATGGCCGGAGGAAAGCGGAGACTTTGCTGCTTATGAGGCGTATGAAGGAGCGGGGAAGCATCTCGTTGGACTCCCGAGTGGTGTACTTAAAGTAGTGGTTTGGGTTGGCCAGCACATCAAAAAGAGTCTTAATCAGTTTTTTATCCTGCGGAAAGAACAAACAGCCTTCAGACGCTCGCTCACACACATTTATGCCCTAATCTCCTAAAGCTGTCACACAAGACTTTGAAACAAATTACACAACTGAATGACAACATCAACAAACCTTTCCAGTATTAATATTCAGCCTGACTGGTGTTTATTGACAACGGCTTTGTTCAGCCTCACAAAGACTTTATTAAAGGATTAAAGCTTAACTGAATCACCCCGACTGATTCACGTATAAATAAATAACAGGGATGACGGTTTAAGGAGGATGAAAAACTGCGCCGACCTTAAGGATTTCTTGATGGTTTTCGGAGGCGTAGAGCCTTCCGTCTCTCACGATGTCTTCCACGAGCTGCTCATAGTCCTCTGAAATCCACAGAAACAACACAAGATTGTTGCTGCAAAACAACTCACGGCATAATAGAAAAAACTGAGCTGGTGAAACAATATAATCCACAGACAAATCCATGTGTGAGTAACTGTTTGACTAATGCAGTGCTTCTCAATTATTTTCTGTTCCCACCCCCAACTCTCCACCACGACTGTAAATAGTATAATTTGTCTATAAAACTGTTATAAGTACACATCTGCATAACATTGTGTCCTTATTAACATTAAAGAAAAAATAAAATAATATATAGATCAACTTACATCAAAGAATAACTTTATTAACATTGTTTTTTAGTCTGTAACAGAAGCAACTTAAAGTGTATCAATTTGTCTAAAAAAAAATCATTATTTAAACTGTAAACATTTTTGACCATTTGATACTGAAAAATAAAACCAAATATAATCAATAATAACTAATAATAAATTCAAATTGAGCAGCAGCATTTTAACTCAGGAGTGTTATATAAAACACTTTGACCTACAAAACAAAAACGAATAAAACAATTTGCGTTGATTTAAAAAAAAAAAAAATCAAAATGAGGACGTCAGGATCAACGAGCACACTCATCGATAAAACTAAAACATTTTTGTCAACGCGAAAGAAGAAGGAGGGGGCAGGTGTCGCTCTCGCTTTGACTTTACTCTTTGTTGCACGTGTGTCCAGAGCGTCATAAACACAGCAGCTTAACTGAGGAGGTGAATATATTTTGTTAGCAAAGAATAGAGTCCTAACATTTATTCAACACTACGCCTGTAAATTGTGCTGTGACAAACTCCTCGATAAAACTAAAACATTTTGTCGACGCGAAAGGACACATGCAGCGGAGGAGTCCGAGTTAATTTATCGTCTGAGCCGCAGAGGGGAGCGACACGGTTCATGCATGGCTCCCAAAATGACAAGACAGTCATATTTGTTCATAACTTTATTATAAGTAAGACAGAGCGATACGAGCACACAGCTGCCGGAACGCACGCAACAAAATGAGAATGGTGAAAAAAATAAAAATAAAACTACTCCCTGCAGCCAAAAAAGCATGTTCCCCCCAGCATTGCTCCGCACCCCACTCGTTTCGGACCATTTAAAATAAACCTAAAATGCATTTGTTGGCTAGGCAGTGAATCATTAAACACCTTTTTTTCTAGTTTCTGGAGTGAACAACAAATGTTTCTGTTCAATCAATGGATTAATTCGTATTTGTTCCGGTTATCTGAAGAGATTTGATCAAAGAGTCAAAGATTTTAGAGGTCAAACTAACTTGTCATCATTTGTTTTACAGTATATCAGAGTGCAGGAGGGACTACTGTGGCCACAAATGGGGACACATGCTCTGCTACAACATCTGGGTTAATGACACTTTTTCTAAAAGTTTATGCTTTTGTTGGTCAGAACAAATCCCAGTGGATTTTTAATGACAGAGCGCTTTAGACTACACAGGAGAGAGGGAGTTGTTTAAGGCAAGTGAAACAGATTCAATTTAGAATAAACAGAATAAACTTTTTTTAAAAGAAATTCATTGGTTAATCTTTTAGACGAGATCAAAAGGCTCAAAACCTGTCAACTCACCAATGTCAGAATAATGTTTTAATGTTTGAATCAGGAAATTATGGAGTTATATTAGTACCAAATAACTGAATCCACATTGAGACTGATGTGCACAAGCACTAATGTGTCTTTGTGAGCTCAGCCCTGCCTGTTTGCATACATTTAACCAAATCACACTCCTCGATCTACAAAGTAAAACATGAAATTATTTCTCCAAGTCATAGAAACATTTCTAGAACTGAACTGAAAAGTATCAATCCCATTGTTACTAGTAGAAATAAAAAAATATATATAATTACAATTTTATAAGTAAAAAATGAGCTTAATGTATGAAAAATTATTTGCTAAAACAAGCAGAACTGTGTGCACAAGAGCTGTTAAACTAACACGAGAGTTGAACGTTTACATGACTATTGTTTGCTGAAATTAAAACACATGTTACATGCACTGTTCCCTCAACTACATGACAGAACTTTAACTCCACAGAAAATAATCATAACATTTTGTCTAAATAACTGAGTGATGTCAAACAGATGGTGATGTAAAGGTTTATAATGTAGCATTGATATTTTTAAGACTGTAGATGTTTTGTGTTGGGAGTAGTCTACCTTGGGCTTTGTTTCTACATACGGTAAATATTCAAAGAGCTATCTATAACAGGTAAGATACTGACTGTTTATAACCTATTCACTGAGCCCCACTTTAAAACATAAACCACTGCTTGAAAGCACTAATGCAAATGATTTAAATTTCCAATTAAAAACTACTGTATTATCAGTTCGAACGCAAATCATTTTTTTGCATAAATACAGCCTAATACTGGAGTCAATAAAAGTTTACGACAAAAACAACTGGACTTTATTTGTAACAGAAGACATTTCGCTTCTTGAACTTTTTTGAATTTACCATGTCCTGGATGACTGAGAATCTTCACCAGCGTACAGCCTAATATTGATACTGGTGTTACAGGACTCCCTCGCTACTTTGCGGTTCGACTTTTGCGGACTCATTCTTTCACGGTTTTTCAACGTAAGATTGTAAATATAACAACAATAATAATAATAATAATAATAATAAATTGTACACGACACACGATGGTTAACTTTAATATTACTCACATGATTGGGACAGTACGAGATACTGTACAGTAAAAAGTTAACGAGAAAAAAATACTTTGGACAGGTGCTGCCATTTTGTAGTTTTCTCTCAACAAGCCTACACTGGATCCCCGCTCATAACGAATACATTACCCAGAAGCCAACAGTGCTTCCAGATGTCGCTTTCTGCTGTAATGGAGGGAAAGTTTGGATCCGATCCAAAAAAAGTTTGGTCCTTATTCATAGTGACGGGCGCTGAGCGGATGCAGAGAGCTGTAAGGAACCGACCAGGAACCGGACCAGAACCGGACCTCCAGGCTCATCTGTGAATCTGAGTGCCACCTGCCAGCCCAAGAAGCCCATTGAGCTGGGTGGTGCCGTCCAGAGACCCAGCGTTCTCTCTGGAGCCCACCAGGACCCTTTTCATCTGAATTTTTCGGGATTATTTGGACTTGATCAGGACCATTGTGTGGTTTTGCGCTGGCTCTCTGAAGGTCCGGCTCTCTCCAAAAGCATCTGGTGCTCAACGGCTGCAGAGAGCCGATCAGAACCGGACCAAGACTGGTGAGTACCCATATAAAATTTTTCAGTGGGCTTCGTCGCTGCAGGGTAAGTCTGCCGAACTGGAACCAAGCTGCTGTTCTGCAGAGCTGGTGAGTAAAATATTTGCAGTACTGTACAGTACATATACGTACGTTGTTAAAATTACATAGGTTTGAGTTCAGACCATTCCCAGAGTGTGGGAGGGGTTTTTAAAGCATTAAAATATATAAATACTGAAATAAATATAAAGTTTCTACTCCGCAGATTTTTCACTTATTGCCGGTGGGGTTTCCGGAACGTAACCCCTGTGACAAGTGAGGGAATACTGTACTTAACTTTAAAATAAAAAAAGTTGTTCTCCGATTCATTAAACAGAAACAATCCACAGCAAAGGCTACATTATATTCTAGGACACTCATCTGATCTGTTCATGGATTTACTTTTAGACAGATGTTTGTATGGTGTCACCAAAGAGTGTTCGGTATTTTAAAATGGAGTCCTAACACGTAACTGGTAATGCACAGAGATATTCAGTAGTAACTGGGAATGATGGGTGGTGATGCTACAAACCATCGTAAGTAACGTAAGGGATCTGGAAGCCTCTGGCGCTGTTGAGCTCATTGGACTTGAAGTTAATCCACAGACGTCTGGAGCGAGCTGTGAAGGCGATTGGCCTCTCATACGTCTGACAGGTCTCGTACGTGGTGATGGATGTAGCTGACCCTTCCACAAGCACATATGGAGAACAAACATGGATCAACTAAACTCGGGCGATTTCACTGCCAGAAAGAGAGAAACTCACAGTTCTTCCTCATAACCAGCACGTCGCCACACTCATCCTCTGAAGGCAGGAAAATCTCAGGCACCACAATTAGAATCTTGCGCTTGCTGGGTGGGTTGATGTTCCAAATGCACTCCACGTTAGCAGGATAATTACCGGGGTAGTTCGGTGACTCAATGTAACCCATTAACTCTCCCATCTCACCCCCACATTGCCTGTCTAGACAGACAGAAACAAGCCAAATGAGATCTGAGCTTACGTTAAAAGACAACAAGAAAACCACAAACGTCTCGCTCACTTTTGCACTGTGAGACACTTGTGGCACCATCAAAATCAGTGGTGGTGTTTCCCGGGCAGGACATGCAGTAGTTCTGCCTGAACTCTGTCTGATAGGTTCCCACTGGGCAGCGGATGCACCGGTGTACTGTCGTGTTGTAGTAATGACCAGGAGAACACTGAACTGCAGGGTGGAAATTAGAAACACGTAACATAAATGTTATTATTCGTGTAATTCATTCTGGAAGTACATGAAAAAAACTAGCTGACCTTTGACTTCACAGTCGTGGAAGGAGCTGGCACCTTCCCGCTTGGTGCTCAGTCCTCCGCCGCAGGGGAAGCAAAGCGTCCGTCCCAGATCCGGCTGGTAGGTTCCCTGTGGACACGGCTGGCAGGGTTTAAAGCCATCGCTTGAAAAGTACCCAGTTGGGCACTGGCCTTGGATTGGATCAGATGAGCACAGAGTTGTTAAGGATGGAGCCTTTTATTGAACAAGAAACTCATTTCAGATTTTGCCATTGAGACTTGAAACTAAACTACCTGCACAGGAAGAAATGTTTCGTGCCCCAACAGGCCCGTGGCCATCACTCCCAGGGCAAAGGTCACAAGCCAGTTGCCCCTCTTTCTCCTGAAAAGTCCCGGGTGGACACTGGACACAGCGCTCCTGTCCGCCGTGGTAATAGGACCCTGGCAAACATTTAACTGAGAGAATATCCGGCCACAGTCAGAGATGGGTACATGCTATGACAGTGAACTGCATCAAATAGATGAAGGATGCGCGGGTTTCATTCCTTCTAGTCTCACCGCATCCAACGCTGGTCCTCTCTGAACCTGGGGCACACTGCCCCTGATTGGGCGCAGTCTGAGGAAGCTTTTGAGCCACCTCATACTCCAAACCAGCAACTCGGATGAGGAAGCGCTCCTGGTTGATGGACTTCTTCAGAGATTTGATGTACGTTTTCACCTGCTTCTCCATTCGCTGTCGCAAGCAGCTGAGGTTACAACTTCCTGGTCAGGAAAGGACAACAACAGCTGAAATAATTGTGACTGCGCACGGACGAAAGGTGTCGACTGTGCCACGAAACGGAACACTGAACAGGAACTGAGATGGCTGACCTGTGGTGTCTCCAGGTTTGACCTCAGCCTCCAGCTCCAAAGTGATGCGCGTCACCTCTTTGTTCGAAGGGTTGCGAGTATGTCGCCCTTTAGCTTTTTTGGACGAGTCGCATGTCAGGTTAACAAATGTTACCTGGCAGTTGCTGCACAGCTGACCCCCTCCTGCAGACAAACACAAACTGTGAAGCTGCTCAGTGCATCAGATTGTAAACCTGCTTTATATTCCACACACATTTAATGAAATCAGGGCTACATGGTGGAAAAGGTTTTTAGCACCATTCCTTCATAGCAAGAAGATCCTGGGTTTGAAACTCTGTGGTGTGGAGGTTGCATGTTCTCCTTGTGCAAATTAACTCCCACAGTTCAAAAATATGCATGTTAGGTTAACTGGGGATTTAAAATTGTTCCTGAGTGTGTTTGTGAATGGTTGTTTTTCTGTGTGTTGGTCCTGTGATGGATTAAAGAAACATCCAGGGTGTGTCCCGTGTCTCACTCCATGACCACTGGAGATCAACACCTGCTCCACACAACCTGAGCAGTCATGTACAGAAAAAGGTGGATTTGCTTGAACCACCGTGGCCTCATTTAAAAACCAGATTTTGTGGCAAAATGGTAAAAGATAAAGAATTCTTCCAACTCTGGAAAAATCAACTAGAAGTGTTGTAAAATCTGCGTTCCTGTGTTAATGGGCTTAAAAACGGAAAGCAATGACACATTAACCATCTACACATAACTTAAAATGAGTACAAATATATCAAATGCTAAAATAAAATGTCTAAATGAACACATTTAGATTTTTAAGCAAACATGTTCCAACTAGTTTTGACACAAGCAATACAGTTTAATCTGTGAAGTTACAAAAAGCTAGAAGAGAAGAGGGAAGAAAACTTGTGGAAACTACCAAAGTTAAATATGAACAGGTATGTTGCATAACTGGGTATAAAAACGGCATCATTGCAAGACTGTGTGAAGAATGAAGGTTATGTTTGTATCTGTAAAAAAAAAAAAAAAAAAAGGAAATTAAAGAAAAAAATGTAATCATACTGTAAAATACTGTTAAAGTTAAAAGTATACAAAACACTAGAGATAACTTAAACTAAATACCGGTAGTCGCAATCTTTAATCTCTTTTGCAGCATTTGCTTTAAAACAAACAAAAAAATTAATTGTGGGATTTACAACGTGGGCTGAAAAGCAATTCTCAAAACAATAAAAATATAAATTTCACTTTAACAAAAAAAAAACCTACATTTTTAAAAATCTCTAACAATGTTTAGTTTACAATTTATAGTTGCAAAAGTATAATTTTAGCCATTTGCAATTCTATTTTTAGTCATGAGATCATACTTGTTATGAACATTTAAATGCACACACAAAACAAGGATTTTGCCAAACATGAAGAAGTGATTTCTTATTTTTTTGCATTTAAATCCAGATTACAGCAGCAAATCCTCACTACATCCATTCATGCTAAAAATAGGGCTGTTAACGCGTGAACGCATTATTGCATGCGATTAATGCAAAATGATTAGCTCGTTAATATTGCATAATGCAGATTAATCCATTAGTATACCAATGTTCCCTCTAAGCAGCGCAATTGTGCAATGCTCGCACATTTTCTGCGCACAAAAAGAGTGCAGTGGTCTCTACAACCTTTCTAAATTGCGTTCAGAGTAGAGAGAGTGTGACTAATCTGATTTTTTTTAAACAATTGACAGCCTTAGTTAAAAAGTGATGTCAGTGTGCAGCGCTGACCTGGTCCCAGAGTCCGTCCTCTGTCCTCGGACCTGCCGGTCAACTTTGGGTGCAGATGACATTTGGCATTTTTAATCTTGAAAGAAGCCGTCTGCTTCACTGGAGCCGCCAGAGTCTCTACAGACAAACACAGCCCAGTGGGTGGGAGGACACAGAAACATTGTGCAGCTACAGACATTAACATGTGCTGGTTTTTGAAAAGAGGGTTTGATGTAAAAATACTAATAATAATAATAATAAACCTATGCAGCCCTGAATGTTGCTGGAGTTGATCCTGGCTGGAGGCTTCCCTGTCAGATTGGGGATGCCACAACTGACTGAGTAGCTGTTATTTATCCCTGGAAAAGTTCACACACAAATAAAATGAGCTTATGAAGAGTTTAGTTTGTGTCCACACTCCAAATAGCAGTAAAATACCTGCTAAATAGTAAGCTTTAGAAGCACAGGTGAGAGAACAGCTCTCCTTTTTGTCCGTCTTGCTGCAGGTCAGAGTGGCCTTTGGTGCAACCAGTCCTGCAGGACATTTCACCAGCTCTGAGAAAATAAAACACTGAATCACTAAACAGAAGCTGCACAGCTGAGTGAATCAACCACATGGGGGCAGTGATGATACATACCAATGCAGTCCTTCCTGTTCCAGTGAAGCTTGTGGCCAGGTGGACAGGTACACTCATAGCTCCCCAGAGAGTTGATGCAGCCATATTTACAACCTCCACGATTTATACTGCACTCATCAATATCTGTGAAAAAAGATGTGTCGACAAGAAGGTGTTATGGATTAGCATAAGAGAATTGATTCCCATCAAACATCAGAATGCAAGAAAAATCTTCCCCGGCAAAAATGAAATGAGAAACATGAAGAAGCAGAATTGTCATTGCCAAACTTATGGAATACAGTAGTTGTTTTTTAACAGTAGATCTTATTAAAAACTGGCTTGTTTGAAACATTACAGCTGTGGAGGAGGTGTTTCTGTAGACATCATCCTGTCAAAGAGTGATTAAAATGTTTGTGCGTAAACAGAAGTTCAGTTCTTGTTTTGATGTCACCCACATTTAATTTCATGGTCAGAACTTCTCGGCTGTTCGGGGAGGAAGACTTGTGGTAGGCAGTAAAATTTAATCACCTTTTCAAACACATGCCGAGCTAAAACCGCTGAAAGCAGCCGGGATCCAGATGCAGCCAGACTGCAATCGATGGCAGACAGACAATCAGTTTAGAAAGCAAAGCTGGGCGTTCAGCAGGGCTGTGAACAAGTGGCACACACATTCAGCAAAGAGACGGAGATAATGGCAGTGACTGACGATGTGGGCTGCTGATATGAAAAGCTCCTCCTTGTCTCAGTCAATTATTCTCCCTGACTGAAAACAGTCTGCCACAGTCCTTTAGAAAGATGATGACTTCATCAACAGCCTGCGCTGCCTGGAAATGTTGTGAGGGGTGTGCTGTGCATCCTCGGCATCAAAGCACTCCATTTAAAGGACAAAGACCTCTAATGAATATCTGATGGAAGCTAAGCTCATCTGCCAGCAACTGACTTCTTTTATCTTCAAATGCTCCAGTCTGACATTTCTCCAGATCGCTGTGCGTGCTCACACAGCCCAGAGTGTTGACACGAGCCGAGAGAGAGGAAAGACCGGGACACAAAGACAAACTGACATTTAGAGCCAGAGAGTGATGCAGAGGAGCTCTGAAAGGGTTTATCAAAAAGTTATCACGTTCAAAGTTTAGTAAGTTTACCTTGAAAGTGAAAACGGTTTAACTGTATAAAATAAAATAAAAACAGCTGTTTAATTAAAGTGATCCTTGAGATCATTTGAAGGAGACTCTGTGGTAAGATCTAACATCTTACCTAGTGTAGACAGCTCATAGAATGACAGCAGATCAGACAAAAATAGTATGACCTGAGTTAATGGCTAATCCAAGTGAGGTCAAGACTGAGGAGGATTGCTGTTCTCCTAAAAAAATTAAAATCTAAAAAATGTTAAAATAAAACGTTTTCCCCCATCTTAATGTTGTTCATCACAGAGGAAGAGAAGGAACTGTAAATCCCTTTTGTCCGTCTATTTGTTCGTGTATGTTGCAAGAATGATAACTTAAAATAAATAAATAAATAAATAAGTGAGATACTGACTTCAATTTTGGTGTGGCTGCATCTAGGTGTAAAAAGTTTGAAAATTGGGTTGTCACGTCTATACTGTATACTGTATATATACTGTATATACGTGTGTATGTGTAAATATCTATAAAGACATTTATGTATAAATATACATATAGACATTTTTATTTATGTATATACTGTATACATACAAATATATATGTGTGTGTGTGTGTGTGTGTGTGTGTGTGTGTGTGTGTGTGTGTGTGTGTGTGTGTGTGTGTGTGTGTGTGTGTGTAAATATATTCTGTATACAGTATATAGACATTTATTTATGTATATACTATCTATATACTGTATATATATATAAACTCTATTATTTAAAAAAAAATGCTTTTTTTCTTGCTTAAAAGTATAGTTTATTCAAATGATTGATGTGTCTGAAGAATAATCTATCGTAGCACCATAAACCCTGTAGCTCTACCTTTGTGCCTTGTGG
Organism: Hypsolebias coamazonicus; assembly: GCA_032273985.1. NCBI lineage: Eukaryota > Metazoa > Chordata > Actinopteri > Cyprinodontiformes > Rivulidae > Hypsolebias > Hypsolebias coamazonicus. The sequence goes on along the minus strand of JAVCKU010000172.1, from coordinate 7,486,979 downwards.
CTTGCCAGCAGTGTTGCCAGACAGAGTCAAGGTTTTCCAGCCCAAAAACCTGTTAAAAACCATCACATCACACAAAAAAACACCCAATCAATATGCTGTTACAGTATATTTACTGTTTGAACATGAACGCACATCAGTACAAGCCAAGTTAATTTAACATGTGGCAAAACGTAAAAATCCAACAAAATCTTCCCAAAGTTCCCAGCAAAATCAGAATGAAAACTGCCCAATCTGGCAACACTGTCAAGATCAGTCACTCCGCACTGCCTCAGACGAGGAAAGAAAACACTCTGTTCTTCTCCACAGCGTCACTCCTACCCACGTCAATAGCTTGCACCAAAAACATTAAGGTTTACCGGTACTTGCATCCCCTGTTTAATTCCAGTCCAAAATACACTTATCTCGAAAACTGCACACATTCATTATTCAAATCCTTGTATGACAAGTGACGTACCGCTTGTTTAATTTCAAAGTGAACACCTTACAGAAAACACACATAAATTTACCAAGTTTTCCCCACTGATTACATAAACATGTTAAATGTTTCAAAGTTACATGTGACACATGAACAAAACATGTTTCACACGTTAATATAATACATTTTCATAGGTGAAACCACGGGATTTTCCACATGTGGAGCACATCCTGTCTTTGTTTAAAGTTCTGTGAAATGTACAAATTATATTGTTTCACGTATGTTGCATGTTAATTCAGCATGTTTTCACATGTAGAAACCTGATTTCCTCGTGTGAAATTCATGTGGGGTTTCTTCTGGATCCACTGAAAGGGCCACAGTTAGCTGCTGCCATTTACGCTTGTCACTATGAAATTGTAAAGATTGACTGGTGCCTAAATCCAGCAGTCACTGTGTGAGAGGCGGGGGACACCCTGGACATGTCTCCAGTCCATCACATGCACACATGGACAAATGAGACAAACAATCATTCACTCTCTCACACCTAGGGACCATTTATGTTGCCAATCAGCTTAATATGCATGTTTTTGGTCTGTGGGAGGAAACTGGAGTACCTGGAGAAAACCCACGCATGCACGGAGAGAACATGCAAACTCCACCTAGAAAGGCCTCGTTGTAATATATATTTTTGTTTATTTTACATTAATATTGGGAAAAAATAAACGGATGGCTCATTTATCTTAATTTTGTTAAAGCACTGAGATATGAGAGCATACAAAGAGTAAAATAAATCCAAGAACTATAAATTGTTTCATGGAGAAATGACACCAAATATTGTAATTCAACAAAGTTCAGTCAGGTCATCTGGATGGTTTCTTTTTTTTGTTTTTTTTTTGCTGAGACATTTCATCCTTCATCCAAAGGACTTCATCAGTCCGAGGAGTCAAAACAAACTGATCCCCACAAGCAGCACACTCCCTTATTCCTCCCACACATACACTTACTGAACAAGACCTTTGATGTTTTGAACCACTTTGGTTATGGCTGCCTCACGGGAGTTGACAGGGGAGAGGACGGGCCCTAGAAAAAAAAAACATCTTATCACCAGCAAACTGTTTTTCCCCACTATGGGAGAGAGCTGTTTGTGGGAATCAGTTTGTGGGTGGCTCCTCAGACTGATTAAGTCATTTGGAGGAAGGAAGAAATGTCGCAACCAAAAAAGAAACCATTCAGACAACTTGACTGAACATTGTTGGATTTGTACCTGAGATTTAGACATGAACTTTGACACCAAACAACTCCCATCCAACAAGCCACAGTGCAATTAATTTGCCCTAAATTAAAACCTTAGTTTATCCAGTTTTGGAACTAAATTGTTTAATTTAATTCCAAAACTTGAAAGTGTAGTTATGAGTAAATACTTCCTGATGTTTGTAGATAACTGACAGACACAGGGCAGGGCAAACACTGTGCCAGCTGAGCCTGTATAGGATCTACTGTACACACCCTTTCTATTTTCTCCTCACATTCAGCCACACACATACACACCTACTTACCAGTATGTTTACACAACTCATCTTTGCCACATACCAAAAAAAAAAAAAAAGGCATAATCTTACTGTTTTGAGTACAAGCTCTCTCATGTACACAACCAAAAGCACATATTTTCCTCTCCCTATATCCACCTTAACACACTCACAAAGGACTGGGGCAGCACAGTAGTGCACTGGTCGGGGTAATGGTCTAGTGAAAAACTATTTCACGGCATAGCGAGCAGAAGAGAGGCAGGGATGAGAACTCGGAAATCAAGCAGAAGAGACTGATACTGCAGGGAGAGGACACACACTCACAAATATACACACAGGCACACACCATATAAGAGAGGCTCATCTCTCTCCTTTTAACAGACCCTTCAATTTACGGATAAAACACACCACCCCATCACTTTCGGCGTGACACACTCTCAGGCATTTTACTACTGTTTTTTTTTTTTTTTTTTTTTAAATCCAGAAATACAATGACACACACAAACACACAAAAAGGACCCAAAGTCCGGTCCTTTTCACTTGAGTTTCAAGGATATCAAAAGGATTTAGATCAACAATTTAGTTGATGCACACTGCATTAATGAGACCACTTTGTTCGAAATGCGGTCTCTTTCTCCGCTTTGTGTTGTCTTTGGTACTCCTTTATTTTATCCTTTTTAACTCACCCCCTGTCCCTCAGCACGTGCACATGCACACACACAACCCCTGTCTCTTCTTCCATCCCTCCCACTCCACACATAATCATTTCCCTCTATTAACCAACCCTCCTTAAGTGAAGTAAAGGGTTCTTATGGGTGCTGTTAAATCCCCTTATTTAACTCTTGGTTAGAAACCTCTAACTGTATCTCACTATCACCTTTCTATCCATCTTATCCTTGCATTTAGAGCTGGATAATGACTATCACTTGGGTTTGTGTTTTAAATTTAACAAAACACACAAAGATAAATCTGCAGATATACAAAAAGCTCAACTATATCTCCCCTTTTGTCACTTACTTTACAATTTTCTTCTATATAAATCAACAGACAAAGACGTTGCGACTTCTTTGTCCTGGCCACCCATCCATATAGTGATCAATGAATGAAAGAAGGCTGGTTCTTATCTGTGTCAGTTATTTCTTTCTGTTTAGTCAGCACTTTGAACTGACCAGTAAAACACAGTTCTCTGATGCTCCGTTGTGCGTGAGTGTCATAATCTGTGTGTTAAATTCTTGTATTCATACACATTCAACAATTGGGAGTGGGGCTCTTTAGGCTTTACACTGCAGTATAAAACTGGTTGCATTTAACCATGAGTTTGGGAACTAAAGTACAATGAGACAGAGTTCTGTGGGAATGGATGTCAGTGCATTAAAGTTCTTTCTGATCTTCTTATCACGTTAGAGCTATCTTGTCCACTTTTTTCAGTTTCCACAAATTAATTTTTAGTTGTGTTGCAGTGTGTAAGGATGGTTGTGATGATTTATTTATTTATTTATTTTTAATTTATTTTCTTTTTTTTTTACTTTTTGGGTGGCTCCAAAGGGTGCAACATGATCCACAAGTCTGGTTATAAGCCTTTTTGTCCCCTGTCGCAGCAAAAGAGCCAAAAGGGGGAACTGGAAATGCCCTCTGTCTGTATGTCCATGTATGCT
>JAVCKU010000172.1:7310604-7321052 GCA_032273985.1 Hypsolebias coamazonicus | reverse complement strand
ATGTATGTTAACACACCCGTTCTTAAGTCCGAGTTGCTGTAAGTCGAGGGCGCCTTAAGTCGAGGACTACCTGTATTTGCAACTCCAAATTAAAAAAAAAAAAAAAAACACTTTCTGTAACCTAATAAGATGAAATTTGACTGTAAGGCCTAATTTTAAACATTTGTTTTTAATAATATAAGGCTTGCATATCAGAATTGGCTGCATTTGGTAAAATATAAAATATTGTGTTGCAGAGAAGTACTACAAATTAGAAGTGCAGTCTTTCGTTTTTCCAACTACGATGTACAAGAGGACAAAACAACTTGGGAATGATACTTATAATAAATGAAGGGAGGCATGATTAGATTAATTTGTAAGGCAGTGGACTACTCCCCCATCAAACTGCAGACTTGTTCTATTATTGTAATAAAGAAAGACTGGTTCAGCTTTTGACTGTAGAGTTCTTAATTTAATAACGTTATCTGCTTTGGGAGAAACATTGAGTTAAAGGGGTTTTGCCCAGAAAACCTAAACAAAATCAGATCTTTTCAGACATACACAAGACATCTAATACTGTACACTTAACAGGGACAGACAAAAGATCCAGTCTGCTAGCAAATAAATAAAATTATTAAAAGTTTTATTTTTCCCTTCTTACATGTAGCCACAGAGCCACTGAGTCTTCTAAATCAAAGGGAAAACTACATCTACACCAGTGAATGTGTGAAGATTGGCACAACTTCAAACTTCAAACACTTCATGATGGTTTTCTTTCAATGTTAGGCTTCAAGCAGCTCAACCTTTTAAAAAAGCATCACAAGGGTCATGGACTAATCCAAGTATTTTTTTTAACTCATCAAGGTTTGTAGCACGCAAAGCTACATGGGCAATATGTGATTTTAGTCACATGCAGGACTCTCAGTCTGGCTTTAATCTGAATTTTGAGATTTTATTGTCTTGTCAAACAGGCCCAGAATTAAGAAAAACAAATCAGCCATGAGAACAGAGCAAGACAAAACGTGTTTTCTCTGGTTTCTTTCAGTGTTCACATTGTTTGTGTTGTTTTTAAGACCATCTGGGCCCCTCGTTCTCTCCTCCATCAGTTCTCATCAGGCACACAAACACCTGAGCTAACCCACAGTGGCGAGGCAGGCTATGGGCTGTATAAACCTGTCGGCCTGGTAACAGCATCCCATTGATCACACAGATGCGTGTCCAGGCGGTCGGGCACCAGCTGCTGCTTTACCAAACAAAATGTACCGAAGTCACACAGAGTGTGTGCAAGCAGATGAGCTCAGACTGGAGATTTGTTAGAATAAAGTGTTAAATTTAACAGACACTTGTGGCTGATCAACCAAAGTGTTGGTCACAAAAAAGGTACTGTAATTTTTGCTGTATAAGTCGCAGTTTTTTGCATAAATTAGCATGCCTGCGACTCATACAGCAAAGCGACATTTTTATGTTTACCCCCCATATTTATAACCCAAGTTTTGGCTGAGATCTGACAATTTCATTCTGACATGGAAAATATTGACACTACCATTTTCAGCCACTAGAGGGCCCTCGATTAATGTGGCAAGATAAGTGTCTCATGTACCGGTAATAAGTAAAAGTGGCTATTAATGACACACTTGGCTTGCCATACCAAGCCACCTTTGTCTCGCTATGGAACTCCTGGAGCAAACGTCAAATCAGCTGCATTTCGTGACGCATAACAAACGTCACGTCAGTGGTGATGCGTTATACTGTATATGCAACTTATATGGCAAAGCGACATATTTATGTTTTTCCCACTTTATTAGAAATCTTTGGACTGATGCGACTTATATGGCATAAGGTATGGCAACACAAACTTCAACAAAGCACTAAATTACGAAACGGTTCCAACACGTTTTTCATTTTGAAATTCCACTTTTCCAAACTTTCCAAATTTCCTGTTTAATTTTGAGTCATTTTTGACCTGTAATTGGCTGTAAATTTACAGTAAAAACTGTATTTCTTCAGAGTTGTTGCTTCATTATCTTTATTAGTAGGTAAACTTATTGGGCACGGAATATGTTTTTCCCACAATATTTTATACACCTCACTGGATTTACAATGCATTTTTTGTGAACAGAAACAATTTCTTACTAATTCTACTAATTAATTTCTCCCTTTATAATATTCTGTTTTGTTTAAAATATTAAATGTTACACTAATTCTTGGGCGTGAACATTCTTTTAACTTTTCCTATCCCCCCCAAATGCAAATTTGACAATTTTTATTTAAATTTTCACACAAATGCCTGTATATACTTGCCTGCTAAACAGTAACGTTGCACTTTTGTCCATCATATTACAAACAGTACACACTCGTCTGCCACTTTGTTACATCCACTTGTTCAACTGCTTGATAACACAAATCAGCCAGTCACATGGCAGCAACTCAACATGGCATGGTCGTAGTTCAGAAACTGCTGGTCTACTGGGATTTTCACCTGCAACCAGCTCAGAGAGTTTACAGAGCTTGGTCCAAAAAAAATGAGAGAACATCTCTGGAGTAAAAGTTGTGTGGAGTAAAATGCCTTGTTGATGACAGAACAGAAGTCAGAGGTGAACGAGCAAACAGGTTAAGTGGAAGACAACAGCAGTTCAAATAAACACTTGTTTCAAGCAAGAAATGGTATCTGCAGAATCCCATCTGTGAATATGCAACATGTCCAGTTATGAAGCAGAAGGGCTGCAGCTGCAAAATAACACTGGATGTCACTCCTGTCTGCTGAGAACAGGAAACTGAAGCTACAACCTCCACACACTCAACATAATTAGTTAATAAGAGATGATTAAAAACATTGTCTGGTCAAAGCGTCTTAATTCACTGGACTATAAGAGCCTCCAACTCAATTCAATTCAGTTTCTTTATTAGCACCAAGTCACAACAGAAGTCATCTCAGGGCACTGAACAGAAGCATTCACATGCATTATAAATGACAATTACTGGTAGTAAAGTTTTTGTTGCAGTCTCCCATCCTGAGCAAGCACAAAGGCAACAGTGGAAAGGAAAAACTTCCTTTTAACAGGAAGAAACCTCCAGCTGAACCAGGCTCAGAACAAGGGCCATCTGCTTCGACCAGCGGGGTTTAACAGGACAAGAAGGAGGAACGGACACAGACCAGTCACCAGTCCCACTGAGCACCTTTGGGATCAGGCGGAGCAGAGCTGCACATCATGGATGTGCAAAAACTTGGCAATGCTAACATGTCAGTATGGACCAGAATCTCTGAGGAATGTTTTCAACATCCTGTTGAATCAACGCCACCGAATTTCTGAATGTAAACAGGGAATCTAACTCAGTACTAGCAAGGTGGACCCAAGGATTTATTTCAGTTTCTGGAATTGGTGCATGAACTAAAAGTGGAAATAAAGAAAGGTCCGTGCACTGTTCATTTTTGTCTGTAAAGTCAGTGTTATAAAAACTTATCTGAACAACTTTTAAGGGTTTTATTTATTTGTTTATTTGATAAAAAGCACAAGATATAGTCTGGACACGTTGTTTGCTGTAGTGGTTTTTCCATACTCTACCTTCTTTATTCCATAAAAATGCAAAGCTGGAAAGTATAAAATCAAACTCTTTACTTTTCAACACTGAGCAATGCAGTGGGGATGTTATGTTAAATATTAAAATATGTGCTGAATTAATTCAGAATAAATGAAGAACCTTAATTAAGAAGCAACAGCACAAGGATGGGTTAAATTAAACTTGAATTGGAGGTAACTGGATCGTTTCTCAACAAATCAAGTGGCATCAGCTGGTTACGCTTCTGCAGAAGTGATTAGAAATGACTGATATCCCAGAGAAGCAGAAACAGTGTGAAACTCACCATGTAATGGAGATCATCAAAGCCATTCAGGAGCAGCTTGCTCTCGTACTGCGGCAGCCCCACGTGCTCCAGCCAGTCCCCCACAGGCTGGTCCAGCAGCCGGCCTGCAGCACCTGCCGACAGGGGAAAGCGCTTCAGGAGAGAGAAACCCTTCAACCGGTAGCAGCGGCACTCTGAGGACGACAAGTGGCATTGCCACATAACTCGCGGCCAGCAGAGCCGAGCGCACCAGCAGCAGGAGGGCGGTGAAGACAGTGTCCTCTGTGGACAGGGCGTCAGCTCCCGCAGGCCTGCGGAGGCTGAACCAGTCACTTGAAAAGGATTATCCACCCTCTTGTTGAGGGGTGAAAGGGATAAAAAAAAAAAAAATCCCCAGCAAACTGACTCAGAAAATTAAACTACGCTTTTAACTAGGAAAAAAGTCTGAATGTCTCATGAAAGGTCTTTTATGAAGCTGCAGCTTGCAAGGCGCTCAGAACAGTTCTTATCTTCAGGGGAGTCCTTCCAGTGAAGTAGGGTTGGTTGTGTAAAGTGGAAAGTTAACTGGCTGATTAGTTCATAGGTCCAGTTTTGTTCACACTGTCAACTTACACTAAAAATAGTCCCAGCACACGACCCGCAAATCTACCTGAGCTAAAGCAGCTTTAACAGGAAAAGCAGCAACAAAGCTACAGAATGAGTTAGAGAAACTAAAGACAACAAGTGACGTGACTGGAATGAGCCGAGGCTGAACTCAGCTGTCAGCTGACACCAGCTACAAAAACAACACAACAGTTTACGCCATAAAAATGAGTTGTAGCTCTATAAGCTTCATTTGAACCTCAGCTTGGTTTGGTGGACAGCAAACATGCATAAGTAGTAATGTTCATGTCCAACACGCACACCCCAAAAGTCCCCTTTTCTCTTCCAGTCCTCCAGCCATCTGCTCAACCTGCAACACATCCAGCCCCGTTCCCGATGAGATTCCCACTTAAATAATCCATTTGGTCACTCCAGAAGTGTGGAAGTTTCCAAGAAGAGCAAAAAGTAAGGATCCCAACGAGCTTCTTCAAATCAGTCTGAGGACAACAGTGCTAAAACCATCCAGGACGTGGTCAGCAACAAACCACTCCGCACAAAGCAGACTCCAGTCCTGCATGTGGAAGTGTAGTCCTTCTTTTGTCCTGTCCGTTCACCAGCCTGCAACTCCCCTCTCCTCCCTCCCTCTCTCTCTCTTTCTACTTGCATGCCCTCCTCAGCTTCCACCCCCGTCTCTCTGAAATACTGCAGGTGGCTGCTCTTTGTCATTTAAAGCTACCAGTTCAGTTTGTAGCCCCACCTCCCAAGCTCTCATCACTTGGATTTGCTGTTTGTGATCTTGAAACATCTCCATTTCTGTCCTTTTCTGTCTTTGTAAGGTTTCCCGTCCACCTGCTACTATTCTTGTCACTCTGGTGCAAAAGTTAATCAGCAAAGAGCTGAAAATGCAAGAGACTGCAAGCCAATCGCGTCCAGGAGTCGTTGGCAAACACTATAGCAATCAAACAGAAGGGAGGGAAAGTGACGCAGCTTCTCGTGCACGAATAAAAAGAGAGTCTTTTCTGCTTTCTGAAAGCAGCAGAGTAGAGACGAAGACCAAGCAGCAGAAGCCTCACGTACGTAAAAGAGGACTCAGACAGATGAAAGCAGTGATGGGACACTAGTTTACTGCAGTAGAGTCAGCTTTGTCTATAGAGAAAACTGTGCTCAATCCCTGACATATGCTGTGGTTCAAATTCAGAGACCCCTATGGCTTAACAATAAAAACCCAGAGAGGTTGAATAAACAGGGACAGCACATTGTTTAAATGTATTAAAAAGCAGCTAAAGCAAGTGTGAAGGTGAATGCTGAGCGGTGTGAGATGGGAATGCTGACGGGAAGGAGTCGATTGTTCAGGGCAACAGTGTCGGAGTACCATCCATCAGCTGAGGTGACAGGCTTTTCAAAAGCCAGAGGAGCAGGTACTGAATCTCTAATTGCAACACCAAATGTAATCAGTTGTCTGAGATGCAGCTGATCCATAAACAAAAACAAAAGTGCCTTCTATCTTTGTCTAAAACAATGTACGGTACATAACTTGGAATATTTTATAACAAATCAAAGTATTTTATTAAATGAAGAATGAATGGAGTCCCTAAAAGACAAAAAAGGTAGCCATTGCTGCAGGAGATCCTGCGCAAAAACGATGCTAAAGTCTTTTATATCAGCCTTAATGTACAGGTTGAGTTCAAATATTTGAACCTAAGGGCAGAATCTCACTGGGCTGTGACTGCTGGAGACCATGTGGTGAACTGTATTCGCAGAAAAGTCTCCAAATTTGTTCAAGACGTTTGCAGTGTTCTTAATTTTTTTTGCCACTTGTTGCTTGAATTTTGAAAAAGTTGGCAAGAAATTCTGCAACAAATTTTCTTTCAAACTAGTCCCAGAGTCGTCTCAAGCATCTCAAACCTATATTTAGTTACCAGTACTATTCATTTCGGAGCAGTAGAGGTACATTCTGACATTTTTACAGGAGCTGTTTGAGACGAAAACATCCGAGGCTTCAGCTCCAAATGACTAGGTCTAAAACAATGGGGGTACAGAAACTGATCCAAATCTTTTAAACTAAAGCCAACAAATTAAATCACAATCATAGTGGGTGGCAGACAATGTGAGTACACGGTGGGCCAACACAGGTACAATATGGTCAAGATGATGTGAGAATTTGGAACGTTACAAGCGATGCACACAAACATGGGCCGGGATTTTCAAAAGGAGGCTGTTGAAAAGGAAACCACAGCTCGATAGTGGCCAACACTCAAAGTTCATCTGTTTTCTTTCAATTTTGATTCATCAGTAATCTTGGACAGTCGTAGCTCAGTGAACTATGACCCTACACTGGCAGCTTTAGGGGTTTCTATACAAAACTAGAGGACTTACAGTTACTTGTGTGCAAAATTAACACAGCAACAGCTGTGTCTTTATTACAGAGGTGGGTAAATCTATGACAATCAGGACTTTGTTAATATAAAAAAAAAATATCCTGTTTACTACGTTGACTTCAAACTTTCAGCTTCACTTAATAATGACAGGATTAAACTAACTTTTATTTTACAACACAAACCGTCAGTCAGATCAACTCTACCTTGCTGATCTCTGGAAGACTCGATGCCTGCTCCGATCAGCGTCATGATCTTCTCGATCTGAGGACAAGAAGAGAGAGATGGGATGAGCGCCTAGGAAAAGTCTTCAGAGTTCCACCTTCCACTTTACAGCAACAAGATCACACACTCATTTTTTTTTTTTTTTTGGAGTGTGTGATCAAAGCTCTTGGCTTTTGCAGAACCAATAAACTTGCAAAAACCTAAAGCTCTGATAAAAATCCTTTCTAAAGTAAAAATAATAATAATAAAAATAAAACATTTCATTGTTTAAAAGGGATTTTAATCAGAACTTTGGGGTTTATTCAATGTTTTTATGGTCATTTTTCTCTAAAAGGGGTCTAATTTTGTAAAGAAAATGAATGAAAAGTACCAATAACTATTAATAAATCTACTTTTTTATTACAGGACTCTGGCATGCTTTGACTGAGGTCACTGAGGACACCTCAACTCTCAATCTCTGCTGCTGTGCAGAAAAGAACATTTGAAATTCCTTGAAACTGTCATATTTATGACTAAAATCTGTCTGGAGGAGAGCTTTTGAATATTTCAGCTTATAGACATTTAGATATGATTTTTTAAGAGGTCAGAATATCATCAAGAAGATTTGGTGAGAGAGAAGCATGGAATGATCAAAAAACCAATAGTCAGAGGTTACCCTGCAAAAAAAAGACAGAATTATTTTTTTTTACGAGCAAGAAGTAACTGCTACATCCATCCACCCGCCCATCCATCCACCCTAGTCCAACACATGAATAATGTACAGAGACAGAAAACCTCCAAGGTTTCCTCCCACATACACCCACTCCAAAAACTTTTCTTGACCAAACATGCAAGTTTTATTTTGTTAGAAACTAGAAACATAAAGAAAACCCACACAGAGAGCATGCACCTATTTGAGAGGGCACCTTAAGAGATGGCAAACCTATCCGTGCATCTTTGTCCTTCACAATATTCACAGTCATTCCCAGGCATCAATATTTGACAAGTTACTGCTATGTGGGCTGCAGGAAAATTCACTTGCTACCTGCAGAACCAGTGCATTTCAGTATGTAAAACAGTTGGGTGAAGATAATTTGATGCTCTTTAAGGAAAGCACACGGAGAGCATCAAAAGCAAGAACATTAGCAACACCTGAGTGTACGCAGATAATCGTGTTTCCAGCAAAAACTTAATGCATCACCACTGAATGCATTTGAGAATACAGTGTGTTGTCTCCGAGCACTGCTGCAAATATCCACATGCTGCGCACATGCACACAAAGTTCTTCAAATAGAATACCGTAGTTTCCTCTAAATGCAGTGATACAGGCAGCAGCACACTAAGGAGCCTAATACTGTGAATGTTTATGACACATTCACATTATTGTGATCCATTTTTTCCCGTATATTATCAGCAAGTTTCTCATCCGGCAGTTTTCAAGCTATTTCAACAATTCGTGTATCAAAATGTTCAGCTTGTTCAGGAAAAGGGTGCTATGTCTTTTGGTATTGTTGCAGCGTTAGCTTTTTTAAATATTTAGTATTTTCTGCCATTTTTTTTCTCATAGAAAATGAATTGAGCTCATTTTACATCCTTCAGATCTTTAGATCTGTTTACAACCTTTTACTGCCCCTTTCACATTTTGTTCTACTTCAGCTTCTTTCAGATTCCTTGTGCAAATTTGAATTTTTTTTCAGCTACTTTCAGCTAATTTCAGCTGATTTGTGCTCCTCTCAGATTCTTTCTGCTAACAACAACATTTTTGTGATTCTTCTAACTTCTTTCTGCTAATTTCAGCTTGTTGGGCTGCTTTCAGCTTATTTCTGCAGGTTTCAGCTTTTTCCTGATATTTCAGCTACTATATAGTTGTTTTATGCAAATTTAAGCTTTTTCATCTAATTCCATTTTTTTCATCTAATTCCATATTTTTTGCACTCATTTCAACTTTTGTCCAACCTAATTCAGCAAAAATGTGCTCTCTCCACTTTGGTCTGGCAATTTAAGCTTCTTTCTGCTGTTTCAGCTACCTTTCAGCTGTTTTTTTCCCTGTTGTTTTTTTTTCCCCCCGATAATTTCCACATTTTTGTGCTAATTTCTGCTTCTTTCAGCCTGACTGGGCAAAAAGTTGTTTTCATATAAATTTGACTAATAACTCCTTTCTGCTAATTTCAGCTTGTTATGCTCCTTTCAGCATTTGCTGTTATTTTAGTTGTTATTTAGCAATTTCATGCTGATTTTAGCTTTTTCAGTTAATTCCACATATTTTGTACTCATTTTAGCTTTCACCACTTAATTTTGGTAGTTTAAGCGTCTTTCTGCCTTTTCAGCTACTTTTCAGCTGTTCTTTGCTAATTTCACCTTTTTACCTACCGGTAATTTCCCAATTTTTTTGTGCTCATTTCTGCTTATTTAAACCTAATTCAGAAAATATGTGTTCTTTCTGCTTCCTTCTGCTAATTTAGGATTGTTCTTCCATTTCAGCTATATTTCAGCATGTGTTTTAGCTAATTTCAGCTGTTTTTCAGCAAGTTCTACTGCAACAAGCATTTACACTGTATTTTCGCAGGAAATTCAACTTCTCTAGTTACATCTGTAGGGCACAGAAATGTGGCGCCCATTTCAACTGTACGCAGCTGAGGCTTTAAGAACATCGGAACGATGCTGACTGTTGTCAGGTCACTTTAAATGTTTTGAGTTTATGCATGTAATGTAACATTGCTTTTTCACTGCCCTTCCATACATTCTAGCTGCTCGAGAAAAAAAAAAAAAGAAAGACAAGTCCCCATTAGTATAGATAAATGTTCAATGAGTTTACACTTGTTCATCATTAATCAGTTTGGGAATGTTTAATAATAAAATGTTCTGTAATTAAAAGAAACATATTCCAGAGGGTGCAGAGAAATTCAAACAAAAAAACCAAAACGTCTACTCGTGAACGCTGATGAGATATCTAATGATGAATTAAAGTAGCTGGATTTGAACAGGAAAAGAACTGAAGAATTGATGAGATTATTTTATTTCAAAATGATCCATGAAGCTACAAAGACACCAGATACCTCTGCAAGGAATGTCCCAGAAGAGCCCAGAGTCAAAAAAAAGGAGCAGGGATCAAATGAAATGAGACATCTTACGCTGTCGGTGGACCTAGATCTTCGATGTTTTGGGGAGGGAGAAGTCATCTGTGTCTGCTGGAAGAGAATTTAGAGTTTTGATTTATAAGACTAAATAATAGACACTGTGGTTTGTTCTATGGCAGCAATCATCTCATTTTATACACAAACTCCAAACCTGGAAAAAAATTGGACTTTGTGAAAAATGTCAACAAAAAAGTAAACAATGATTGCAAATTTCATAAACCAACATTTTATTCAAACTGAACATTGTAAGCATATCAAACGTTGAAACAAAAATATATTAAAGTAGTTTTTAATGTGATCTGGAAAAAAAAAAGGGGGGGGGGGGGGTGT
>JAVCKU010000172.1:7292186-7302825 GCA_032273985.1 Hypsolebias coamazonicus | reverse complement strand
TCTGTTTCATGTTGCTGCTGATCTGTTTCATGTTGCTGCTGATCTGTTTCATGCTGCTGCTGATCTGTTTCATGTTGTGTTCATGTGTGCTAATCTGCTCACACAGACTCATGTTCATGCTGCTGTTCGGTGTATTTTTTTTATGCTACTAGTGCTTAGTGTATATTTAATTAACGTTTTTCTTAGTTCATATTTTACATCTTATTACGGTTTTTCTTTTACATCTTATTACTTTTGTTGGATGTAACAGGGGCTCTGTGTATATAATTTCATTCCACCACATGTACCACATGTGGTGCGAACGACAAAGAACCTTGAGTCCTTCTTTTGACATTCTGAGCCGTACGTCTCTGCAAAGGCTCACGTCCATGCCTCTGTGAGCAAAGATGGGAAAAGCCGAACAGAAACAAATCTGCAGCTTCTGCATTCACTCCCTAAGTCTCAGTTTTCAAATCCGCATCTTACGTCTAATTCTTTTGGCTTTGCCTTCGTTTCATCACCATCGTCTTGTCTTCTCTAATCTCCTGTCCCAGTGTGGCTTTATTTAGCTCTTAACTGCGTTCAGACAAAGCATTCAAATGCTGAATGTGTAAAGAATACTTTTAGTTAGGAGTAGCCATCGAGGTAACAAACACAAGCCAAAACAAACATTAAAACATCCAAAAAACAGGAAATAAGTTTCTGTTACAACTAAAGCACCAAAACTACATTTCATATAAACTGGATTAATTTGAACGCAGTTACTGTTTACATGCACAAACACTTGTTTACCCCCCCACCTTTGAGACAACAAGTGGCTTCGAGATGACGGAAGAATAAACCAGTCTGTAAGGAACCAGTCAGCAGAGCTTTGTGCAGATGATACTCAAGTTTACGTTCAATCCAAGAAAACTGTCTGGACTTTGTTCTTCAGTGCAAAGAACAAATGTTAAAGGACTACGCCAACAAAATCAGCTGTCGAAACGAGACGTTTCACATGTGTCTGGGTACAAACTGTAACCATGGTTACAGTGCAAAACACTTTCCATGGCTAAAACCATGGTTTTCCATCTAAAACGATGTAAGAGTGACTGCTTACCTCGTCCCACTCTGAGGTGAAAGACGGAGACTTTTCTAGCCTCTTCTTGCCCGTGCTACAGTTGGACACGGACTCACTGCGGTTCCCCAGTCCGCCTTCCTCCTCACCGGGAGGAGACACGAGCAAGTCAGAGTCAGACTTGGAGAGGCTGCGCGCCAGCTTCAGGTCTCCAGGAGGGCGCATCCTAACCCCGGCTCCTGCCACCGAGTCCCTGTGCTCCTTGTTCACCGTGGCGTAAATCGCTTTTGGGTCGCAGTCTGTCAGGATGGCGGCCATGCTGGGTCGGCTGAGAGCAGGCGACTTGGCTCGTACTTCCTCTTTTGCTTTGGCGGATTTCCTTACTTCTTGCTGGCCTTGGTTGGGCGGTGGAGCACCGGGGAGCCTGAAGGCGTCTTCCCGGCAGTCGATGACCGGAGAGGATCCGTGCAGGAGGCCGGTGAACTGCTCTGGGACACCTGCTCCTTGGTCCCGGCTGAGCTGGGAGTTATCTAGGGGAGGACAAAGGAAACGGAAAATGAATGGACATATGCCGTGGAGAAAGACTGCAGCTTGAGAAGGCTGGAGAGCGGACTTCCATCTGAAGGGCAGATCCTTACACCAGGGCTAATATACAACCACCCACACACCCTGAAACAGAACTGCAATTGTTCCTAACGGAGAGCGGCAGAGAGAAGAAGAGGGAGAGAGCGGAGCGAGAACAGGGCGTTTGTTGGAAGGAGAAATGAGTGAATTCCTAACCCAGCTTGCAACCGTCTGACAACGAGCCGTGCGTGTTTTTCTACCAGGGAGTCAGCACCAACTGACAGGCCTGCGCTGCTCTTAGATCAGTTTTCCCAAAATGACACAGTAAGAATTCCCCAAAGTTACCCCCCAAAAAAAGTTTTACACGCAGATTGAATAAACATGTTTAAACCTTTGGAATCCACTTACTAAACATTAAAACATCTCTGTAGGGAGGGAAACTTACATTAGCAACCTCCAACAAAAACAAGTCCTTAATAAGGCAAGTGCAATAAAAAACAAACTTCCCTCCTCCCGCTCTCGAAGGAATTACTGCCACTTAAGCTCCTTTTCCGCAGTCAAATCAGCCGCAGCTCGGCGGTGCCGGCTTCCATCTGAACGTTCACTTCAGAATACAAAAAAACCTTCAATACACCAGCCTGAACATTATCTGTGGCTGTCTCCTTTGTCCTGCTGCATCACGACCGGCAGCCTTCTGTGTCTTCTTGCTTCTAATTCTAGACCCGACGGGTGGCTCAGGAATGGAAACTTGAATCACCCAATCCTCCAGCAGAGCCATACTCTTGATAATTAGTTCTCCAACACATGGAGGAGTGTGTGTGTGTGTGTGCGACCAGTATGAGGACAGGGTGTTTGGTGACAGGGTATCTGGGGCAGCAGCACCACAGGAAAGTAATGACCTGCTGAAACACTTTGTTTGTCCTTCACAAGTCCGAGCAGCATGTGCAGCTGTCCCCTTCACCACTCTACAAGGGAAAAAATCATAAATAAAACATGTCCAAACTACCTTCCCTTCCATTTCAAGGACCATTTGCAGTGAGGGAGTAAACCAAAACCCACCCTGGCCACTGTGTGTGCGTGTGGAGGGGTTTGTGTGTGTTATTAGGCGTGAGCGACTGTGCTGTACACGCGTCGAGATCACAGCCAAACACCCACGCTCCTCTATGCAGCTGGGGAGAGGGAACGCCCTATGAGCACATCAGCTCAGCTCCAACAGTCCCACATGGCGTTAACTCCAACAACCCGCCTAGTTCCATCCAGCTCCCTGCAGAAAACATGCGATCAGACGTCAAGCCTTTAAAATGAGTGGGATCACCAGAGAGTTGGTGGTGGAGGGGGTGGGGGGGATATTTGGCAGCTAGTATCTGACCAATGATGTCATGCTCTTGTTCTTGCTTTGAGGATGCAGTGCTGGCCATCACCCCTCCCCATCTGAATCGCTCCAAGTTCATTTCTGTTCCGTCTGTTGAAAAATAAGCCCCGTTTTTAACTTTAGAACCAGAAAATGTTCTGTTCCGTCCGTCTGGTGGTGCAGAGGCGCTATTAATATGTAACTGTTTACAGTAAAGGAAGTAAACAACTATTATTACCGACACCGGTGAACAGAGAATGATGGAGCCTAGAGAGTCAGCAGGTAGGAAAAAAAAAAGAACAGAGGATAAGTTCAAATTTACGGCTTAACTTGAGCAAAAACATCTGGATGAAGAAACCACTGCATTCCTTTATCCAGACGTTTTGTGCGCACAAAACATCTGGATAAAGGAATGCAACGGTTTCAGTCTTGGTGCACTGCAGTTAATAAAAGCAGCAGAAACCTTCTGCGCAGGGAGAACAGAAACGACACGAGCTGTGTTTCCTCTATAGTGCACAGCTGACGACACTAACGAGCAGCTACTTCTCCTTCTGCGCTCGGACCTGCGTCCTATGGATGCCCGTGGTTTTGGGTTATTACCTGCGCTGACTAGGCATGAGCGCTCTCCTCTGGGAGTTCTATAAAACACTGCGCAGCAGCGGGAATCTGTTGGGACGCACAGCATTCCTGCTGAGGACAGCAATGTGTTTCTGACAGATAATAAACACGGCGACATCGCTGACCCTGCAAATATCCTCCACTGAGGTCTGGTTCCTGACTGTCCTCACAGGGAGGGCAATACAGTATAAAATCATACACATCACCTTAGTCACAGCAACATGACCACATGAGCTCGACTTGATGCCCAGGTGGGCTTGTCTTTAGAAAAAGAGCAGAATTTGTTGTAGATAATTGTTTTGAAGTCCGCTGACAATGTCAGGAGACTAGACAAAATAAACCATCACCTTAACATGACCAACTATCATTTTTTTAAAGAATTTTCTTAAATACAGTAGACCCTCACTACTTCATGGTTCAACTTTTGTAGACTTTTTCTATTGTGGTTTTTCTAAGTAAAGTAATGTAAGATTGTACACGACAAAACAAACAAAAGAAATGCTGCCATTTTGTAGTTTTCTCTCAATAAGCTTACATTGTATTTCCAGTCTAAAGGACTACATTACCCAGAAGACAAGAGTGCACTGCACATTCTGCTGAAATGGAGGGAAAGTTCTGATCCAATCCGAAAAAGTTCTGTCCTTATTCATAGTGACTTTGGTGCTCAGTGGATGCAGCGAGATGATCAGAACCGGACCAGAACTGGACCAAGGCTGGGTAGGTCTGCCGAACCGGAACTGAGCCGGACCAGAACCGAGCAGGGTGTTCTGAAGAACTGGTGAGTAAAAAGGCATTACCACTCACTCAACTTAAAATTATCAATTATCTTGATTAATAAACTGTTCCTTAATTTAGTTGATTTAAATTTATTAGTTGACTGAACTGTTTTGGTTTGTTGTTTCAACTTGGAAATCTATCATCTATACATTGCGGTTTTTCACTTATTGCAGGGGTGTCTGGAACGTAAACCCTGTGATAAACGATGGACTACTGGAAATCTATTTATTTTAAGAAGATGTCAGTATGTGTAGCAGTAAAACTCCAGCAGCCTGATCCTCTGTGCTCCACGCTTCAAGGATGACGTGGCATCTCCAGCTTTAACACGAGACGTGAATCCACGACAGCAGAGTCACAATCTGATCAAGAATTTGGTTTCATGTTGGCAGCGAAACAAGAGTCCTACCCACTTGCCAGAGAATGTCACTCAGCTCACTCCCAACGAGCCAGATCCTCAGCTCTGCTCCAGAGAATGCCAATTGTGCATTTCCTGGCAGGCCTAACCCAATGAGCCCATCTCAGAGGCATCAAACTCAAAAGTGTCTCTGGTTTCATAGGCGTGCCTCGATGGTGACTTTCCAGGCCATTGTAGCTTTCCTTACATTGGCAGTGACCTACCTGAGATGGTGCACTTTTGGTGACCAGAATCTGAGGACTCACCTCCTGGTGCTTGGGGGCCCATCCCTGCAGGGGGGTGCAGACTGTCTTTCGTCTTGCTTGGGGGTCTGAGGTCGTTTGGGAGCGCAGAGGGTTTGCGCTGAAGGGGAAACATGAAAAATAATCAAAGTTTTTTTCATTCATTCATTCAACCTTTATTTAAACAGATAAGTCACATTGAGCCTCGAAGACTCATTTACAAGTGCGATCTGTTGACAGACAATAAGTGGTGAAAATGACACATAAGGTTTTGGAGACAAAAAAATTCCTAAAGTTTACTCACAGCTGTTAACTTCCAAAATAATGCCTGTGTTAGCAGACATTAAGCGTTTTAAAGAAAACAGACCATTTCGCCCAACAGTGTATGTTTGAATGTTCATGCATTATGGCGACGGTTTTTCTACGTTCGGGTGTCACAGAACTCACGTACAGTAGTCCCTCGCTAATTTACAGTTCGATTTCTGCGGACTCGCTCTATCGGGGTTTGTGAAGATGCAGTCCATAATATTGTAGAATAAAAAATTTGTACAGGACTCAGGAGTGTCAACTTTAATATTACTCATGTGATTGGGACAGTACTGGATACAGTACTGTAGAGTAAAAAGTGAACGAAAAATAAAACACTTCGGACAGACGCCACCAGTTTGTAGTTTTCTCTCAATAAGCCTTCACTGTAGTCTCGCCCATAACGACTACATTTCCCAGAAGGCAACAGAGCCCTGTCCAGAAGCCCCATTTCCTTCTGCTGAACTACTAGAAGGAAAGTTTTGATCTGATCAGAAAAAGTTTGGTGCTAATTACAGTGACTTCGGCACCCAGCGGATGCAGAGAGCTGCACAGAACCCACTGAACCGGACCAGAACTGGAGCAGAACCAGACCTCCAGACCCATCGGTGAACAGGACGTCAGAGCGGGGACACACTGCTGAAGATTTAGGGCTGTTTCCTTAGCCCATCTGGACGTTTTTCATCCAGACTTGGACTTAATCGACCACCTACGGTCCTGCGCAAGCCAAATTTCAGATAAACACGATTGTTTTGGGGACAGGCAGAACTTTAATGACGTCTACCTTCGGTCTGTGTCGATCCACTCGCTTCCGAGATGTCCAAAATAAAATGACCACACCAATGGAACGTGCCTGAGAAAATCCCCGAGGTCTAATCCATTCAGCCAAAAGTCTGGTTTTTGAGACATGAACCAAGCCATCATGTAAGGCAGGCAGCCTGACCAGATCCAGATTTGCTGCCGACGTCTTCCTTGTGTGTTGATAGACCAGGAACCAGCCAAATCCAAAAAGCAGGAACCAGTTATCATAAATCCAATTAAATATGTGTCCTTAAGATCCACAGATGACAGCAGAGATAGACACGTCAAGTCTTCCAAGTCGATGAGATATCCGGCTGTGTGCATGCCAACAGAGCAAATTGGCTCACCTACAGCCTGTCTTATCTTCAAAGAAATGTTATATCAGTTGTGTTGAGGGACCAACTGACCAAATTGAAGTCCATAGTTATGATTCAGAAGAGTTTGTAGAAGAGAGGCTCTCAAACAGTTTCACAGACAAGACAAAGCAAAAGCAAAAGCAAGGCGGAGACCGAGAGGAGACGTCCGCCTTTGAGAAGAGCAAGTGTTGAGTGTGAGTGAATGTTTGCAGTTTTTATAATGAGTTTCACAAGTTTTCTCTGGACTGGAATTGAATAGGGAATGCAAGAAAACGGTGTTTTTTTGGTGCAAGATATTCATGTGTGTACAAGTTACATCATGTACTGTATAACAACAGAAAATATTTTTTTCTTGTCCAAGGCATCACAAAGTAACAGATCCTGGTGAGTGGAGGTAGCAGTTTTATCCACCCCCTGGCAAAACGGTGGAGCCAGGGAGGCCAGTGGTGGCCTTGGCCACCATAGATTATTTTCTTCCGCCCCAGTTATTTAAGGAAATTATAATTTTAAGCAATATAAAAATAGGAAGCATTGTTTCCTCAAATGAATTGGGTGGCCATTTTATATATATATATTTTGGTGGCCATCTTCAATTTTGATGTGGCACCCAATTTTTAATATTAACCTTTTACACATGCATGCCACTACACAGCAAAATAGAAGTGTGCACGTTGCCTATTTTTCCAAGTTATCCTTTTCTCAAAGTTAATGTAGGGAACAGCCATCTTGGATTGTGACATGGCAACCCAATTTTTCATAGGAAACTTTCTTACACCTAGATGCAGCTACACACCAAAATGGAAGCTGATACCTCACTTATTTTTCAAGTCATCATGTTTGCAACACAGACAGACAGATAGAGGGTATTTTCAATTCACCCTTCTTCACGTCACAATGTTGGCATCAAGTTACCTACATCTGTCATCTCATAACTGCTTTGGATACAAACAACTAGCTGTCACAGGATGGTCCGTGAGTGATTCCAGAAGGTGTACCTCTCTGTGTACCTCAATCACTCTACATCAACATGGTAACTGGTTAATTTTCTGTCAGTTATAAAATAAGCTCATCTTGGAGTGCCTTCAACTCAGCCAGCCTTCTCTCCTGACAGTGAAGTCCAAACCAATGAGAAAGAACATTAAAACATGTCAGCCTGTAGAATTTTTTTTAATTAATCTGATTAGATAATATTTTCATGAAATAAAAGTTTAGTTATAGTTTTACAGAAATTAAGAAAAATGAGAAAATTAAAAAAAAATATATATATATATATAAATTAAATGTTTCAGATTTGCTGAATATATGGGCCTTTTCTGAAGGCATAGAAGACCCTCAGCATCCCCACTGTTGTGCATGGTTGTTTATAGATACAGATACAGCTATTCTTTACTGTTGTTCGCACCACATGTGGTGGAGCGAATGTATACAGGGTCTCAGTTACATTCAACAATAAAATGTAAAAGAAAAACAGTAAAAAGATCTAAGATATGAACTAAGAAAAACATCAACTAAATATACACTAAGCACTGGTAGCATAAAAACAATATGCTGAACAGCAGCACGAACATGAGGCTGTGTGAGCAGATGAGTAAGAATAAACACAGCAACATGAAACAGATCAGCAGCAACATGGAACAGATCAGCAGCAACATGAAACAGATCAGCAGCAATATGAAACAGATCAGCAGCAATATGAAACAGATCAGCAGCAATATGAAACAGATCAGCAGCAACATGATGTGATTATTTTTTCACAGTGATTATTCTGGTTAGATATTCATGAGTCTAACAGCTTCAGGATAGAAGCTGTTCCTCAGTCTAGTGGTTCTACACTTAATGCTCCTTAACCTCCTTCCTGAGGGGAGCGGGCCAAAAAGTGTGTGTGCTGGGTGAGTGGGGTCCTTCATGATGCAGGTGGCACCATTCCTGCATCTGTGTGCAGTGGAGAACATTTGTATTTGAACTACACCAATTTAGTTTAGTTCAAATATAAAATATTTAGATGTTTTCTTTCCTCCAATTTCTCAAACTAAGCACAAATGGTGTATTGAGATGTCCATCCATCCATCCATTATCTTCTGCTTGATCTAAAGTCAGACCGCAGGGGCAGCAGCTTGAGCAGGGAGGCCCAGACATCTCTTTCCAGAGCCACCTCTTCCAGCTCTTCTGGGAGGATTCCAAGGCATATTCAGACCAACCAAGAAACATAGTCTGTCTAGCATGTCCTGAGTCTTCCCCAGGGTCTCCTCCCAGTTGGACATGCCTGATGCACCTCCTTAGGGAGGTACCCAGGGAGCATCCTTACCAGATGCCCGAATGACTTCTACTAGCTCCTCTCCATGTGGAGGAGCAGCGATTCTACTCCGAGTCCCTCCCGCATAACTGAATTCCTCACCCTATCTCTAAGAGAGAGTCCAGCTACCCGGTGGAGAAAACTCATTTCAACCACCTGTATCCGCGATCTCATTCCTTTGGTCACTACCCAGAGTTCGTGACCATAGGTGAGGGTAAGAACGTAGAATGACCTGTAATCAGAGAGCTTCACCTTACAGCTCAGCTCCCTCTTCAGCACAACGAACAAGTACAGAGTCCACAATACTGCAGACGCTGCACCAGTCCATCTATCAATCTCATGCTCCATTCTTCCCTCACTTGTGAACAAAACCCTGAGATACTTGAACTCCTCCACTTGAGGCAGAACCTCACCCATGACCCAAAAAGAACAATAAACCTTTTTCTAACTGAGGATCATGGCCTCAAATTTGGAGGTGCTGATTCTAATTCCAGCTGCTTCATACTTGACTGTGAACCGCTTTAGTGAGAGCTGACAATCATGGCACAATGATGTCAACAGGACCACATCATCTGCAAATAGAGATGGAGATTTGAGATGGAGTCCTGAGGCCACTGAACTGGAAACCATCTGCCCCCTGGCTGCACTGAGAAATTTTGTTCTTAAAAGTTATGAACAGAATCAGTGACAACGGGCAGCCCTGGCGGAGTCCAACTCCCACACTGAAGGGGTCTGACTTACTACCGGCAATGCGAATCAAACTCTCTCACCGCTTGTATAGGAACTGAACAACCCATAACAATGGCCCCCAATCCCATACTCATGGAGAACACCCCACAGTGTACTTCAAAGAACACAGTCGAAAGCCTTTCAAGTCCAAAAAACACATGCAGACTGAATGTGCAAACTCTCATGACTGCTCGAGGACCATAGTGAGAGTAAAGAGCTGGTCCAGTGTTCCACGTCCAGGACGGAACCCGCATTGTTCCTCCTGGATCTGAGGTTCAACCAACGATCTGACTCGCTTCTCCAGTACCCTCGAATACATCTTACCAGGGAGGCTAAGGAGAGTGATGTCCCTGTAATTGGAACTTATTATCTGAGGGAAACCACCATCCTAGTCTGCCAATCCAGTAGTACTGCCACCAAAGTCCATGTGATGTTGCAAAGGCATGTCAACCAAAACATCCCCACAACATCCAGAGCCTTATAGAAGTCAGGGCAGAGCTCATCCACCCCCAGAGCCCTGCTGCTGCGGAACTTTTTTATTATCTCATTGACCTCAGCCACAGTTATGGACAGCCCAAGAAGTCCCCCGACTCAGCTTCCTCCATGGAAAACATGCCAGTGGGATTGAGAAGGTCCGAGAAGTATTCTTTCCACCTCCCGATGACATCACTGGTTGAGGTCAACAGCATTCCACCTTCACTGAACACAGTGTTAGTAAAGAGCTGCTTTCCCCTCCTCAGCTGTCTGATGGTTTGGCAGAATCTCCTCAGAGCCGACCAAAAGTTTCTATCCAAGGCCTCACTGAACTCTTTCCACATCCGAGCTTTTGCCTCACCAACAGCCAAGGCTGCGGATCGCTTGGCTCTCTGGTACTCCTAAGCTGCCTCCAGAGTCCCACCAGCCAACAAGGATCTGTAGGATGCCTTCTTCATCTTGACAGCCTCCCTAACCCGTGGTGTCCACCACTGAGTTCTTGCTGCCACAGCTTAAGGCAGCCACCTCAGCATTGAGGTGTGGAACTCACTGTTGCCCATGTCCAGCCATTCACTTTACGAGAGGTTGGGGACACTCTCTCACTCACACCTATTGACAATTTAGAGTTTCCAGTCAGCCTAACATGCATGTTTTTGGTCTGTGGGAGGAAACCAGAGTACCCGGAGAAAACCCACACA